>OOFJ01104560.1:0-11601 GCA_900323375.1 Benthosema glaciale
GTGTGGAACCAAATGGACCCTTATGGGCTTGTAACTGTTGAGTGTAACAAATGGAACCAAACGGGACCATTTGGTTCCATTTGTTACACTCAACAGTTACAAGCCCATAAGGGTCCATTTGGTTCCACACTATCATTTAGCTGCCCCCCCCCCCTCCTGGAACTCCCTCAAGGACCCCTGGGGGTTCCCAGACCCCACTTTGGGAACCACTGATATAGACTACCTGCATTGCTGCATGTTTATCTCTTGGCCTTGGTCAAGTAGCAGCCTACTACTTGACGTTCTCAACCATTTAATTGTCAGTTTGACATGCATTAGTCTATGGACCCCCATTTAATGACATTCATCTCAGGGACCCCATTTCGTATTGTAACATGAATGCTATTTTAAGTCTGAGACTGTACAAAGAGGTCCATTTGTTACACTCAAGAGTTACACGTCCAGAAGGGTCCATTTGGTTCCACACTATCTTTAGCGTTGCGGTTGCACTAGACGTGAGGGGGGCGAAGCCCCCCGAACTTCTAGTTATATACATATGGAGGTCCTGGCTGAATTCCGGCTGCATGGGCCCACTTTCTGCAGCTGGCTCCATTTCAAGATTAATCAAATTATCTTTTCCTCCAACATCTGGATTTGTCACAGTGACGAGTTGGGTCAGGACAACTTCTCTGTAAGTCAAGTCATGCAATAGGGGGAAGTTAATTGGGAAACCCTGCTATCAGATGACAGCAGGGCAGAAGAACTCAAAACAAAAGTAACGTTTTTGTTTTGAATTCTTCTGCCTTGCTGTCATCTGATAGCAGGGTTTCCCAATTAACTTCCCCCTATTGCATGACTTGACTTACAGAGAAGTTGTCCTGACCCAACCGGTCACCGTCACAAATCCAGATGTTGGAGGAAAAGATGTTTTAATGCCTAATATCTGGAGCAGTGCCTTGTGGTCTCTGAACCACTTTCATCCGATAAATCCCCCAACAGCCATTTGCCACACAGTATCTGAACTTGTGAACTGCGTTAATACAATACAATATTATAATATAATACAACTTGTTGTAGTTGGTCTCTCTACTCTTCCATTGAGAAATGTAAATGTCATGTTGGATAGGACACCTGCTGGTTGTCAATGGCAGTGTTACATTCTGGCAAGACCGCCACAATTTATTAGTCATGTCAGATTGACATTGACACTAGATGGTGATGTGCCACCATCTTTATTAGTTTCGGCATACACTTTTACATTTCTGCTCAGTGCTGAGAGCAGGAGTCAATGTACACAACACTAATCTTACTATATTGTTATGGATTGTGGCTTTGAAAAACTGGGAAATAAAACTAGAAGATGCACTTGAAAACTGAATAAGTTGAGACTGTTCTCTCCACAAAAGTGAGAATGTTTTGTAGCCAACAAAATCCTAAAAATAATGACACACTAGACACATTTATTTGAACTTTAGTATATTTTGTCTATCACCACTTACAGTAGAAATAAGCAATTACAGCAATGCACTGGCATTATGTATTAAAGAAAAATTAATCTGCAGATGCTGCAACAAGGATTGTTTTCTCCCACCTTGTAACCTTCTCTCCCACATTTAATTAGGTGCATCTGTGCTGTCAAGTGTGTGGTATATTCTGACAATTAGGTATATTCTGACAATTAGTGGTAGAGCAGTTCTTTTTAAAGGAAGAAGGGTGAGGAATTAATTTCAGCATGAGGGAGGACAGGCTGTCGCCTCAGGCCTCAGCCGTTATATCAGATGTTTAGCGATGAGAACAGGTACTTCAGTTCAGTGTGTATGGAGGAAAAGTAGTGGAAAATGAAGGTGGAACCATGTGACTTCACATACCAAGTCGTACCGCAGTTACTGGGAGACAGGGCTGACAGCAGTGATTGGAGCAAATTGCATACCGTATTTCACGATTATCCACAACTATTAACTGGAGTTATGCAGCAATCTAATAGCGTGAAGAAACAGGTTAATCCGAATGTTCCCAGGGTCATATGTAGAGTTTGAAGCCATGTTGGACAGAATAGGTCATCACATGAATCAAGGTGAGCGCTCACTCCATCTATGCCCTGTCCTGGGGAACACGGGACCCTGGGGACATGGGTACACCTCCACATGTAGCTTGAACTCGCTTCCTCTCATAAACAAGACAAAGTCAAAGGACCAGCCGTCTCTTTCATACGTTTATTTTCATATTGTGGATAATTATAAGCCGGACATGACATGCACAAAAAAACAAATATCAAAAACTCTCTCGGAGGAAGACAGACAATACAACGACTGACTCCCCCTTTAACTCTCTCTTTCACACTGCGATGGGCGGGTGAAGTAAGGGGGGTTGGGGGTGAAATGGTGAAAGGTTAGAGGTACAGTCCCTCCGGTGTGCCCTCCTGTTTCTTGTAAAGGACGTTCTCTTTTGACTTCTTGAAGTCCTCGTTGGTGACCTTCATTCGGCGCTCTCGCAGTGCCATCAGGCCTGCCTCCGTGCAGATGGCCTAGAAGATGAGGACGAGGAGGACAGACGGAAAGCCATGAGAGACACAGTCATTGCTGTCGGGACAGAAACCTCCTATCTAATCGACATGTTCTAACTTTGTGTTTCTCATAAATGAACGGCCTTACTTGTTCATATTACAGTGTCACAAAGGTAGCAGATCCACAAGCTCGAAGCGCGGCACAAAGCTTGTAGATCTGAATTTGAATGCTAAAAAGTAACAGTTTTGGATATATGAGGTTTCTACCCGACCGAGACGATATTCAACTTTGAAAGTTGAGGGATAACCGTTGGAAAACTGGTGGAATAAATGGCGGCTCCAAAATTCACTCTGATATTAAGTTATGAAAACGCAGCAGTGTGCAGGGACCATAATGCTATTCTTGAAATTCTTCCCACTCTGTTGCGAATTTGGTCCAACATCATCTCCATTCCCTGCTAAAACCCTTTGGATAAAACGGAGGCAATCGTACATGCCAAGAGAAAATGGCTTGTGTGAACTACAAAGTGGTTTCTATCCATTTGACATATGATCTTTTCTTTTTTTTTGGCAGAGAGAAAGCTGTAAAAGCACCCTCATTATCTTTCATTCTCATTTCCAACTAATACGAGTGCCATTTAGCGTAAGTGGGCCAGACAGGTGCCACATGATGCGGCTAAGCATATTCAAAGTGCCATTGTGAAAGACCCCACAAGAGGGCAGCAGAGTAATGCAAATAAGTGGGGTTCCGCAATGTTGCCTCACACCTACACACCACAGCAAATTACCTCCTCACTGGGATACCTTAAGGCAGTGGTTCTCAAAGTGGGGATCCTGAGACCCCCAGGAGTCCTTGTGGCGGTCCCCAGCACAATTTGTATAATACAGCTTCACAATCATTTCAACGGCTGACAGTCCCATGCTAGAAATAACGATTAAAAGATATTTGATATTTTTGGGAATCCCTCCTAGAAAACCCTGTCATGAAGCATAATTTAGCTCTACCGCTCTTAGTCCCGCACCTTAATATCTGCCCCTGATAGGTCGTCCTTGGCCAGGATGAGGTCATCAAGGGTGACATCATCAGCCACTGTCATGCGGCTGGTGTGGATTTGGAAGATCCTCCTTTTGGTCTTCTCGTCGGGCAGGGGGAACTCGATCTTACGGTCAATTCTCCCTGTGGGATGACGGCTTCGGTCAGTGCATGAGTTGACACATGAGCAATGCGCATATGAATATCAAAAGGAGCTAGTGAAATATGGGACCTGGTCGAATGAGGGCTGGGTCCAGGGTCTCTATTCGGTTGGTGGCCATGATGACCTTGACGTCTCCCCGCGAGTCAAAGCCGTCCAGCTGATTGAGAAGCTCCAGCATGGTCCTCTGGATCTCTCTCTCACCACCAGAGTTGGAGTCATACCTACAACACACACACAAGAAAATCAGCCTGGCCTCCACACAGCCCAACATATGGCCTCTCCAATGTGAAGCATAGCTTTTGATTCTGTGCTCTAAACCGTATTAGTTGCCCCTGGCAACTGCCCAGTCTCTTTCTTGCCTCTGCAGAGAGTGGCCCTCGAAATGAAGGGCACCCAAACTTAAGTAGGCTAAGAGGACATGCCAGAATTAGACTCCTGAACTGGACATGGTCTCCGTCGTTAGCCGAGTTTGCAGCAAACGCGTCATAAAGGCATGATTATCTCCCTCGGCCGGTTCAACTGTGGGAGTGGAATCTAAACTACCCGTCAAATGCAATAACTATGACCTACGTCTGCCAATGTATTCAGGGAGCAATGTTTCCCCTTGAGAAAACAAACAAAAGAAAAGGACCCAGTTTTGTCCAGGCAGAAGATGTTATGGATTTGCAATTCTCCAAATGAGCCGATAACAATTTTCACCGGTGGCACATAATTAAGCAGACAGTGATCAATTCCTGTAATTCGCTAACAAAAACAATTAACATCACAGTATTTCTACGTGTTGGTAGCTGTTATACACACAGTGACGTTCGTCATAGCACCGGGCAGACTGCATACATTAAATATGGCCCCCTACAGTGTGTGGTCACCTTTAGACAAGCATCCAATCAAACTCCTAAACACCAAGGCATCTCCTCGTGACCAACATTAGCACCTTGCTATGATGTTCAGAGGCTCTCTCTCTCACATGGGTACCTTTTAGTCCCGATGGCATCAATCTCATCAATGAAAACGATGGAAGGGGCGTGTTCCTCTGCCACCCTGAACAGCTCTCGCACCAACTTGGGTCCATCTCCAAGGTATTTCTGGATCAGTTCTGAGCCCACCACCCGCAGGAAGGTGGCCGACGTCTGGTTGGCTACCGCCTTGGCTAGCAGGGTCTTACCTGGAACAAAGGGAGAAAACAATCAGCAGCAGTAGCGGACAATTGGCATTTTACCAGTCATGAGATTTAAATCTGTGGCACATCAGGACTCTCTGGGCATGCTAGTGGCTTGTGTGTGTGTGTGTGTGTGTGTGTGTGGGGGGGGTCATGTCTGTCTGCGAGTGTACCACATAGTAGGCACAGATCCAACTGAGACCCCATGCGTTTGGATCAATCCCTATACACCCACAGCATCACAACAGTGCTCTTATGTGTTGTGTGTAGAGAGTTGTGTGGAACCGAACGTCCTGCCTCCCCCCCTTGCATATTGCCCTTCAAAAAGGTCCCACGTGAATGGATGGAATTTACCAATGCAGTGTAACACAAGTTTATACTGACAGGAAGCACTGGAGAATTAAAAGGTTAGACTACGTACAATTCCTGTACTACATATTCATAAAAATAACAGCACATCTCCTTTTCTGTCCCTCTCCACACACACACACACACACTACCCCAGAGCATTGGGAGGCTGACCAGCAATGGTTACTGATAGAGCACGTCAATAATCACTTACTGTTGATTGAATAGTAAAAACAAAAATTTACTTTCTGGGAAAGTAAACATTTTCTGATAATTAAATGTACACTGATAAGGGTACACCGCATTGGCTTAGAACATACAGAGAAAGAAAGGAAACTTTGCAATGTGCACCATGGACAGCAACCATGATCCAAAACATCAGTTACATAAATGCTGGCCTCCAAATGGCAGCAACAGTTACAGCTTTTGTTTTGAGCAGAACATGGTGAGTGTTCTACATCCACGTGTGGGGTCACCTATACCGTCCATATGAATGGAATCAGTTCGTGCACATGTGAAAAATTTGCTGTATTCATTCATAGCACTCACCTGTGCCAGGTGGACCATATAGGATGACACCCTTTGGGGGCTTTATGCCCATTTCCTCGTAATACTCTGGATGTGTAAGGGGCAGCTCCACTGACTCCTACCGACACAACAGAAAACACAACATACATTAGTTTATTTTTGGCCGGGGCGGAGCCAATCGGTGTTGTCATGTTCAGGCTGGAAGGAAGTGCTTGTGTGCCCAGACAGTGTGTACCTTGATCTCCTGGATCTGATTATCCAGTCCTCCGATGTCGGCGTAGGTTTCCTGGGGGGCCTTTTCAACTTTCATCACTGTCACCAGGGGGTCTGTATCATCCATCAGCACCCCGATCACAGCATGTACCTACAGGATGGTGACAATCACAGCAACTGTCATTATCAAAAATAATAATAATAATATTGCTTGACTGCAATAATGGATATTTTAAGACCAAACAAGCAGTAGGTTGGGAGTGGCTTATTGTTGGTATCGGCCGGTAACACGTGGGAGTCTGTCCCCGTTACAATGCGCTAGACACCTAGGCGCCACACCTACTATCAGCTCCCAGTACTTCCCGCACGACTTGCTGCACCAAGCCGTGCTACTCATACGCCGAGTTGGCGGTGCCCGGGATCGAACCCATGAACTTGTGGTCCAAAGGCGAGAGCTCTACCGACTGAGCTACCCGGACACTCAAACAACCAAAGAGATAAGCGAGACCCAAGGTTTATACATTAAAACATAAGTGCAAATAGCAGATCTACGATGCGATGTGGCAGAGTGGATGCGATGTGGCAGTGTTTCCACTTTCCAGTGAGCCAACATGCACAATAGCAGCACCCAGGCTGTTTGACCAGAATGGAACAGCGGTAAGGAAGTTGGGAAGGTTGCCCAAGTTCTTTCCAAAATGGCGAGTGTGTATAGAGCCCAGGCCGTTACCTTGTGGTTGAGCAGTACGGAGCAGCCAGGCTCCAGCAGGTCCTTATCCACGAAGGACAGGATGCTGACGTAGTGCTCCGAGCCCACAGACGTAGACACTATGGCGTGGTTGTCGTCGATGATTTCCTCCAGGGTGCCCACGGACATGGGGGTTCCCCGCAGGTCATCAACCTTGGACCTCTCCTCCTGAGAGAGAAACAAAACAAAATGGATGAGATTAGAATAGATGAGGGACAATTTCAATCCAAATTGCAACCAATCTTTCAATTGGACAATGGGGGTATAATCTGTGTGATTCTGAGCCGGCTGAAACGGCGACACTTCTCGCTAGTCAACAGCCATGTCAAATGTTGCCTTCCGACGAGTCTAAAGTCAGTTTGGACAAAAAAAAATTCAACTTAAAATAACCAATATACCAAATTATCCGATCTACAAGCTCACAACACGTCGCAGCGTGACGTGTTGGGAGCTTGTGGGTCAGCTATTTTTGGTGTGCGACATATGCTTTCATAGAGGACATGCTGGGTTCTGTGGAATCCAAATGAACTGAAGTCAGTCGTGGCGACTGAGAACTTGAATCCGTGAGTCTCTGACCTCCTGCTTCTCTTCCAGGGGTTTCATCTGCTCCTGGTTCCTGATGAACTCCTCCTCCATCAACAGGTAGTCCTTGATGCGCTCCTGCTTCAGCAGCTTCAGGCGGCACTGGGTGTGAGGTGTAACTGAGGGACACGGACACACATACACACATTGAGTTTATCAATTCACTTTAACTGTGTGTTAACTCATGTAGGGCTAGGACTGCAACTATCGATTATTGCACGATTATGAAATTATGACCGATATCTGACTTTAGGATTATTTGCAGGGACATATCTGCCGATACCGATTCTTACCGATTCCGATATTCTACAGAGGACCACAATGGAAACAAGCCTAGGCTTGTTATTAAAGTATTCAATCAATACATGTAGCCATTGACGGTCACATTATTGCGTCATCAATATCTAGATTATCTTGAGGCCAATCCGATACCGGTATGATATTTTTCTAGCAGATATGTCTGATTCCGATTACACAACCGATTATATCGTGCATCTCTAATTATTTTAGTAGAAATTATTTTATTGATTACTTTTCCTACAAATAACCAATGAAGCAGTTTATACTTTTTTGTATATCGACAACCGATTAAACCACTTTTTTATACTTCATTGCATAACAGTGACGTGCTTGTAGTTCTACTACCATAGTTTACATTTCCTTTCATCTTTTCACCGATAATGACATGCCCAAAATAGGGAAAGATTAATAGATTATTTTAATACTAAATTAGTCGCCCATTTAACAACTCGCCCCAGGCGTACAGCAGACGGAACTGCTCTCTTTGGTATTTCTTTTGGTAATTTACTTTGGTTAAGTAAATTATGCTTAAATGGTTAAACCTAACCTTATTCCTAAACTTAACCTCAGTAAAATTGCCTAAACATAACCCAGTAAAACTACGCCTAACCCTAAACTTATTTATTTCTAACCTTATTCTCAGTAAAACAAAATAAAAAATACAAGAACCGCCACACCGAGCGGTCAGCGTGAGGTCGGTGGAAAAAGCGAGGGCGAGATGGATTATGGGCGACGGTACTTACTACGGATTATTTTATTATTTGTCAATTAGTTTGTTTAATTCAATCATCTTCTCCAGTACCATACCTAATGGGAGCTTGCTAGCGGCATCTGGTCCCTTGGTCTTCTTCTTCTTCTTGCCAACTCTGGTAGGAATGGGAGGTTCATACTTCTTCTTCTTGTCCTGTCCGGGTGAAGACAAGTGTCAGAATAGGGGTAAAAAAGAAAAGAAAAAAAAACTACCGGGGCCGTGAAAGCACGCACTTCAGTTGTAGATATGCCATTTTAGGACATTTTTAACAACTTTTGAAAGTGTGAGAACTACTGATTTAGAAGGAATTTGTAGAATCTGCCTCACTGTCACTGGGTCTTACTGCGTGAATGAAATACAATTCAATTGCAATGTGTGCTCCACTTACTTCCTCACTACCACCTCGATATACGAACATGCCATTATCTAGACACTTTCTTACACAGCTCCTTTAATTAACAAACGCATCATGGTGTGCTGTGCTTTAAACAGTTGGCAGTTATGGTGATTACATGGCGACAATAACAGTCCATAAAGCCATACAAGATGCGGTCACCAAAACAAGCTGTGACATTAGCCAAGCAGAAGCTGTGTCATTCTCCTCACCTTGTCATCCTTCTTGCCACCTCCTGGACCGTGACCTCCACTCTGACTTTGACCCTGAAAAACATAACATTGGACATCATTAATACATGAAGTACCAATTCACAAATATTGTCAGTATTGTGTTGCCCCGTTATGAATGTTTTGATTGCTGCTGTCATGCTAACAACTGCCACGCTAACTGGAGATTCATAACATACTTAATTACCAAGACCACCGGTAACAGCTTCCAATTAGGATCATAAATGTGATCAAATCAAAATGGGACGTGAACGATTTGACATATTTATTGGAAGTTCTTTCAAAACGGACAGTCATCATGACTATCTACTGTTAGCAACGAGCTAACGTCGGCTAGTATACCACAGTGCACTTAGCGAGTTCGAAAACACTTTTTCATTCTGCGGTTAATTCGCGTCTGAGACAATAAACATTCTCCCCCGAAGCGGTTCAACAACACAGAACGCGTCGTTGTGAGTACAACACGCGATATCCTGCGAGCGAAATTCGTGTTAATTTTTTATTATTCCAAATTATGAGCCATAAGGAGAGAAAAAAAATGCTTGCTCACTTACCATTGTTGCTTGTCGCTCTGAATGACGTCACGTCAGAATGTACGGGTCGCACTGTAGGACAAACCCGTACGATTACGTACGCAACGTGAGTGTAAAGATGGAACGTTAATGATCAAAAAAGAAGAAGAACAACACACTTCTACATTATCTAATTAGTTACGGGTCCATTTGGTTTCATTTTACGCTCTCAAGAGTTAGAGATACGAGTTAAGAGTCCATTTGGTTACCAAAAATAAATACTAACTCTCCATCATTGCTCTGGGGAGTTGGGACCACCTGGAATTGACACCTGGAGTCAATAAGGACCAACAAGGCAACAACTGTTCTGTTCTCTTCTGTTCCAGTTAAACCATAAGGTTAGACTGTCTTGTTGAAATGTATAACAACCTATTATTAGTAATGCCCCCTGTGGTGTTGTACTGCACACTTCAGCCAGGTTGAAGGTTGAAAACCTGAGTATTTATTTATTTAAACACAGAAAGCTCAACTTCCTTGCTGAGTGCTGACTGACCACACAGCTAAGATTAGACCTCACGTAAAGTAGGCTATATATTATGTTTTAATTATGTTAATTACGTTTTAAAATGATATAACTATGCTGATATAGTATTATAAGATTTAGATTTTATATTAAAGTTAAAAAATTGTAAAATTAAAAGCATGAATGAATGGTAATAATTTTAATTATTTTGTGTTTTCTTGAAGTTGATAGGTGACTGCTGAGTGCTGACTCATCATGAGAAGGGTTTATCATTCATTTTTACTCAAGCTGCAAAACCATCTGTTCTGCGTTCATAAGGTAAGCCTAGTCAACCCACACAAAAAAAAAGTAAAAAAAGAAGGCTAGTATCATTCATGCACATTTGATTAAAGGCCTATAAGCAAGTAAGCATGCAGTGCTAATAAATTAGAAATGGTGACAATAATTGCCACTTGATGTCTGTCACTCAACAGACAGCATGAATAGAAATTCTGAGATTTGGCAGTCACGATGTAACACATAACAGCTGATGTCTCTGTGGGTGCATGTTCTATGCCTACTCTCATCCTATTTCTGAGCCTGTGTGTATGTGTGCGTGCGTGCGTGTGCATATTGGCAACAAACAGAGCGTTGGCAGGCCTTTTGTTATGAAATGCTTTGTTTAGTTTGTTATCACTGCTTCAGTTAATTTCAAGTGTGATTTTGTTCTTAGCAGCAAGGGGGCCTGCCTACTTCAACAAGCCATTTCTCATTTCTACTATGATTCAATAGCACCATAACTGTAACTCACATTATTCAGAATCATCACGTTCCTTTTCAGGCAACTCAGGTTGAGCTGTTTTCAACATGTGTCATCATACTGCTGAGTGTGCTGTTTCTGCCTACAGTATATGTTGTGGTGGTTATTACGTTCACCCCAAAACACACTTGACTCCCATTTTGTTTGCGGAATGCTTACTCGAGTCGCCTCACCCCCAGCAGTTGTAGTATCATTGTATTTGTTTAACTGATGTTACGTTTAGGGTTAGGCATAGTTTTACTGAGGTTAGGAAGCCTTCTGGCTCCAAAACTATGGAATAAACTTCCCATTGCAATCAGAACTGCAGACTCACTGAGTACTAATCTTCTGCTGTAGTCTGAAAAGTCTCTATATACAGTATGCATCCGGCCAGCAATCTACATCTGACCTCAAACCCTTTTATCTCCATATATGGAGCTGACTTGTTCGGACATCCATATGTACAGTATGTTGATCCTTCCCCACCCGTCCTTCCTGTTCTGACTTTCCATATGTTGATCTGACCTCATCAAACCGTGTACACTCAAAACACGCTCCATATATGGCCAGTACAGAATTAATTCCATATTTGATCTGACCCCCCCATACCAAATGCCCGCCCAGCAGTCTGCCGTCACCCAGGCAGATTTGTGCATGCGACCTTGCCCTTTAGGGCGTCTTACTGGTTATTAATTTTAATGTATTTGATGTATTACCATGTGTTCAGAGCGTCTGCTAAATGCCTACATTGTAAATTGTAAATTGAATGAAGTTAGGTTTAGGCATATTTTTACTGAATTATACGTTTAGGAATACCTGGTGGTGACCGTTCCGAGGTTGCCGAATTAGATCAAGTTTTG
>OOFJ01104564.1:4714-16852 GCA_900323375.1 Benthosema glaciale
TGAAAGATGAGTTTAATGTTTCTCGTTCACACACACTCTTTCCCTGTTTACTAAGGCCTCATACACATATAAAGAACAAATGTTCTGTGCTCCGCCTGTGTTTCATGGCCGCCTCAATGCTTTTCCAATGGAAGTCACGTGGTTTGACCAAACATTTGTGTATGATTGGGGGAGGGGGGCCACCCAACACAAATGTTTGGTCAAACCACGTGACTTCCATTGGAAAAGCATTGAGGCGGCCATGAAACACGGACGGAGCACAGAACATGTGTTCTTTATGTGTACGGCGCCTAACACTGTATACTTAGAACCCACTAGCATTTCCCTCCACTAAATCTCTTTGCCAAGTAACATATCTACAAACTCACAATGCATCACATTGTGATGTGTTTGATAGATCTGCCATTTTCGCCAAATGTTCGCCCAACAGAATACTATCTAATCCTTCCCACATTATGTGTAATTCCTGTGTTGCGTAGGTATGCTTGGTGCTTTATCTGAGTTCTACCAGAGGGAGGCCAGAGACTGCGTCCATGTGTGGCTGAGTGCTGAGACGGACCACTTCTGCTCCTCAGAGGGGGACAAAGGCTGGGGCTGTGGTTACCGCAACTTCCAGATGCTTCTATCCTCTCTACACAGAATAGAGACATTTGCTGACTGTCTGCCAGGTATGAACACACAGCGCTCAAAATCATTGGATCTTGACATTTTGAGTTCTGTAGCTACAGGGCTGCAACTATCGATTTCTTTCCCCATATAGATTATGCTATCTATTCCTTTCTGTTTAATGAAATATAATCAAGAAGCATATATATATTTTTAAATATAACAATAACAATCTACATGCTCCCAACACATGGCATTGTAGCGTGTTGTGAGCTTGTAGTTCTGCTATTTTGGGAATTTCCAACTTTGCGTATGAGTAGCACTGTTCGATGTAGAAAGACATCTTGCAACCACCAGAGGTCGTCTTCTGATTGACGTATAATGGCTTCTAACTAACCCATCACAAGACAAACAAAAGCAGACACCTTTTCTCATCCAGGAATTAAGATAGATATTTGGAAAGGCAAAAAAGAAAATGAACATTGTCTACTGTCCAACCAAGATGCCAGCCTCTCTAACAAGATGATTTCTCTTCAATAAATTGTATGCAGTGTTGTTTGGTCCTGTATGATTACATTTCACAACTCATTGTTGAATTCTTCCCATTTTCTTGTCTCATTCTCCAGAAAAGGCTGTTCCCAGCATCCCTCAGGTACAGAGTCTGATCGAGGGGGCGTGGCGGATGGGCCTGGATCCACAAGGTGCATCCCACTTCAACCAGCGGCTGCAGGGAACACGAGCCTGGGTCGGAGCCACAGAGATCTACGCTGTCCTCACCTCCCTGGGAGTCAGGTGAGACTCAACTACGTGCACCAATCTACAAGCTCACAATGCATCACGACACATTGTGAACTTGTGGATCGGTTTGGTTGTTGTCGCCAAAGAGATTATGCTTAGTGGGAGAAATTAGGGGGCTTAGAATAGACCTCTAAGGAACTCCAGTCAATGAACGGTACATAGGGCTTAGAAACATGCTATGCTTCTGTAATAATATATGTGTGTGTTGTTCACAGGGCCACCATCATAGACTTCCACCAGCCCACTGGCCCAGCAGACACCCATCCCCGGCTCTTTGAGTGGGTGAAGCAGTACTTTTCCATGTCTGCTAGCAGGGGCACCAGATTACCCCCCCGCTTAATACAGACCTCCCAACCACCTCTGTACCTGCAGCACCAAGGTACTGTACTTTACGATTTATCGTTCTATATGTTATAGCTATGATGTTATGGCTAAAGAAATAGCCCTAACCAATGATGGTTATATAATAATAGATTATACTCTATACCAACATCCAACATTGCTTTTCAGCCAAGGTTCGCTTTTAAGCCCTAACCACACCAAAGGGTCGAGACGGTTTTAGCATTAACTAAACTTGCAACCGTTTGGACCCAAGGAGTTGCATGGTGACCCTTTGGTGTGGTTAGGGCTTTAGGCTGTAACAGTTTGACGGCAGATCACGACATTCCCGTCTTTTTTAAAGAGATCTTTCCCTGCTGATAACGAGTGAATGCGACGCCAACCAAACCACCGTTAAAACTGAGTGAGAACGGTGGTCACCTAAACGACCGAAAAATCTAACTATGAATGCGCCTTTAAGGGGACTGTATGTACTCCATGCTCACCAGGTCACAGCCGGACCATCGTGGGAGTGGAACAGAAGAGGAATGGGAGTCTGTGTCTGCTGCTCCTCGACCCCGGCTGCTCACCTGCAGACGCCAGGAAGCTGCTCAGCAGAGACAGCGCTGCCACGGCCGTTCGTCGCATCAGGAAGTTTCCCAACAACCTGAAGCACAAACAATACCAGGTTGTGGCAGCAAAGGGCACTTTGTCACCAGAGGAAAAACGGGTGAGAAAAACATTGCATTTGTTTTAAAAGAAGGATATTTTAAAATGTCCAGACTTGATAAAAAATATGTTCTGAACCCACTGGGGTTGGGTTCATTTCGGTTAATGCTGGCCAATGGCATGCAAATTGTAAATTATTCGAATTTTAAGGCAAGTCGTTAAAAAGTGTAAGTGATTGGGTGGTGACTGAATATATGGGTGGGTATTAACAATATATATTTTTTGTTGTTTTGTTTTTAAGATTTGCATCTTGAACTCGAGAACCTTGCGAGCTGAAAGGATACCTTGAAACTGGAATGCTGGAAACTGGAATGTCTTAATTTTCACTGAATGTCTTTATTTCTTGCTATCAGTAATATTTTGATTCAATAAAATCAATTATGTTTTAACATTTTAAAGTGTGTGTGTAGCTGTGAAATGGTTTGTGTGGTAATGATGCGAGAGGGAGAAGACAGAAGAGTAGGCTAAAATATTGGTTCCCAACCATTTTATACTGTACCACCTCAGAAAATATTTGGCTCTCGGTGTACCACCATAATAACTGATGTTAAAATACAGGAGCGTATTTATACCTGCCCTTTTTCTTCCATTCCTAAGCCAATAACACTACGGCTCCGACAAAACTCTTGTCTAATCAGTAATCGGCACAACTGATGATATTTCTAATGTAATGAATCCGTTCTCAAATCTTCTATTAACCGCTAGGTGGCTGTCATGCTCATTTCAGCACGGCTGGATAGCCTATTTCAACCAATTACTTGGTCAGAGGAACTACCTGTAGTAATATAAATATTTCATTACACTTTTGTCTTTTTTTGGGGGCAACTCCTCTGTGTACCACTAGAGGGGGGGCTCAAGAACAACCAGTGGTACTAGTACAGTGGTTGGGAACATAGACATTATAAAATATAGACGCCTCATTGGCCGCTGTAGTCCATTGAAGCGACGTATGTGCAAGAGGGGGCGGAAGTGCGACGGAAGAGTGGAAGGCACACTACGTCACGCTGTCACTCAAGTGATTACTGGCCAATCACAGCACATCTTTTCCGGGAGTTATCAGATGCGCTGCAAGGAATCTCGGGAATGTCTGGGTTTCAGCTGTAGTTGAGAAACACATTCACTGTGGCACACACTCAAACAACCGTTGGCTTGGAAAACATCATAATGCCTAGCTACATAACACATCCTGAGAACAGGACATTTTTTAAATGTTTTTGTGGATGACAAAGACATTGTGATCCAGATTATGTACTAACCACTGGCTGGAATGTGTCCATTTTGACTGTTCTTTAAAGGACCACTTCACCACTTTTCAACCTATCTTCATATAATTGGTCCTCACTAATGTTCATTATAAAATACCACTATTTTTTTCTACTCGGTCTGTATCTCATAGGTCTGTTGGCAATTCAGAAACTGTCCTCCAGTGACATCATCGTTAAGACAGATCTTTTTTTAAACCATTAAAAATATATATATTTTTGAGTGGTGTGAAACACCACTCCTACAACCAGCTTTGGTGTGGACAAACTTGGTGTGGACTCGAAACGTCCCGTGTCACACCCTGTCCACCGTAGACAGGTATGAAGTCATTTGAGTTCAAACGGGTAGGAATCATTACATAAGAGTCATGTGAAGACTAGAACGTAAAACGTTACATCAGACCAGTGCTGGACAGTGCGTATAAAAGGGGATGCAATCAGAGAATCAATCACAAGTATTGGATCAAACGTTATAAACACAGGCATCTTAGAATCTTCAACGACGCCAGTCCGTATAAGACCTCACACCACTCAGTTCACACGGGTGTGATTTTTTTATTATCATGAGAACGATTCCATTTTCGTATTGGAACTTTTCAGGAAAAGAAAGCCTGCAGTTTCTATTAGCATGGATTCCCCATCGATGATGTCACTGGAGGAAGGTTTCTGAACTGCCCACAGCCCTCCTATGAGACACAGACTGGGTAGAAAAAATTTGTGCTGTTTTATCATGAACATTAGTGAGGACCAATTATATGAAGTTAGGTTGAAAAATGGTGAAGTGGTCCTTTAATAAAAACTTAATTATATTGCACTTTTACCAAAAGAAAGCAGATGTAATAGTACAGCACTATTAGATGATTAGATTACCGGTAGATAAAGTTTCAGTTATTGTTTATGCTCCCAGAACAAATGGTTTTAAAAATCCTTCTCCCACAGCTTGGAACACATTGGAAATGAATTTAAATGTTGGAACTGTCATTCATTAGATCATTTTAAAACAAGAAATGGTCACACACTTGGGGGCTGTCAATGTTTATTTTATGCTAACTAGTTTTGAGCTTTAAAGGGATAGTTTATAGGTTCTAAGTTTTTCATGATTATTAGAAATGTATAAATGTTCTAATTAATTGAATAGTTAATAGAAATACAAGATAATTATGCAGAAGACATTAATGGCTCAACATAATTGTATTTGTTGTTGGTGCTGCTGCAGAATTCTAGAATACGTGTAGCTTTTTTTCAACGCATTGCTGTGTTTATAGGCAAGTAGTTGTTATACATAGGGGGGGTTTGAAAAATAAATTGCCCCCTTTTGAAAAAAGTATGCCCCAATGTTGATTTGTGCCTGGAGTTGGCATGGGTGGCACTGCCCTGGTTGTTGACTAATCTATGCAGTCTCTCACACCTGCCTGAGTCAAATTGATTGGTCTCAGACTAGACAGACACCTGTTGTCAAGGCACGTGAGTAATCAGTCAATACCTCATAGAGCAGAGCCATCTAGGCTCTGAAGTTTTTACGCATTGTTTGTTTTTAATCCAGTCAGTCATCTGGTTTACTGGCTATATCAATATCAGCCAAATCTATAGCCTGGGACTCAGGATCTTCAGCACTGCAGCAACATCATATTCAAAGTGGAAGTGGATTTTAAAAGGTGGTGTTATTTATTTGCGAACTAGAGTGTTTGCTGCTGGTGAGATGAGATGAGTGACACACAACTGATGCATTTCATTGTGCACTCTGCACTCCGTTTGCGTAAAAGCGCCATGCAGGCGCGTGCAGTACTTCTTACGTGACGGAGAAAGGAGGGACCTTTAGCCTGCCTTGTTGTATGTAGGCTATAATCTGTAGACATCTTCAACATACAGTATAATACATTTATGGCACGATTTCCCAATGAAAGAAACATCATAGGCTAAACAACAGCAGGGATCTTCTATAGGAGTTGTCCCTCAACTCAGATCTTCGAAGGAGCGCTGCGCACACGGGCATCTTGTTGCAATGGCTGGTAAGAGACAAGTTTATGTTTTTTTGTCATTTACGAAAACATTGCCATAACATAACGTGTGTCTTTTATGCTTAATTATATGCACACTAAATTAACAGTAAAATGGCAGTGCGCAAATGTGCGTCCATGGTGACTATGATTTTGGTGAAACTCAACGGTATTCTATGCATTGCATAATCCATGCATTGCATAATACCGTTGAGTTTCACCGAAATCATGCATAATATGCAATGCCAATAGCCTACAAATAAAGTTTGAGTTGAACATTCATTATTATATTATTATATCGTGGACTATAGTATAGATTATTTCCCACTATCTAACCATAATGGAATAATGGCAATTAAATCAACATAATTTCTAATAGCTCTAAATTAAGTAGTATGCAGTTAGATCGGGATCTAGACTATTCCATTTAACTTAGATGGAATATATCCCGCTCTATTTGTTCAATATTCGCTATTAATGGGCCTATTTTATATATTTCAACGAACTTTTCCCGAACTCATGAATGCAAGGGTGCATGTGGTCTATATGACCAGGTGAACATCTTGAGGCCCACAAAGATTTTGAGCATTTTCAAGAGATTTTGGTGTAAGGAGGGAGAATACAGAATAGGTGTTAATGTGTGCTTAATTAGTTATTTATCTATTACCCAGTAAAATGCTCTGTGGTAATTTAACTGGAGTAGGTATCCTTTATATCCTACAAATGGAACCAGAATCCCCATAGTAGAGGTGACTGGGTTAGAAAGTGACATCAGAAAAATGAGAATGAATGCACACACACACACACTCATCTGCTCCAATTATTAATTTATTGTCAACAATACATTAATAATTGGAGCAGGGAGCAGATGAGTGTGCGGTTTCATTCTTCTTTTTATCGAAATCCCCAATTCACCCAGGCTGAACCTCATATGTAATTACTGGCTGCATTATTTTAAATCAACACTACAACATTACACCATGTTTTCTCATAATGAAGCATATGGCCTTTTTTGGTTCAATTAGGAAGAAACAATAAATAAATGCTGTTTACATGAAAACTCATTTAACAATACTAAATCCTGCTGGATTGAGGATGCATGAGGCCAATTGTTTTGTTTTTCTGTTAGTTCCCTTGGATTCCACTGACATACAGAGTGACAACTATAAGCTGGTACCACACAGAGGTTTCTACTTGATCAGCAATATCCACAATCCAGAAGAAGTGGACCAGATCCAGAGCTGGAAGACACAAGACTCGGATGTATTTGTTGTCACATATCCAAAGTCAGGTAGCTATTAGGCAGGTGTTGTTGTTGTTGTTGTTGTTGTTGTTTGCCTGCAAGTGATATTTTGAATCACTATGAGTATAATAGGCTATCATGTGGGTGCAATTGTCAGCGTGGTTAGTACAGTTGTAGTAAGAATGCAGCAAGCCTTGTTTTTCTTCCGTTGTAGGTAAGTTAACACCACCCTGCATTGTATCTTTGACCTAGGCCTATCCGCTTGCATGGTCATTATACCAAATATAATTGATCTCTGAGATGGAAATTCAGGACAAAACAAGGGATTATCTAATACCAATAAACACAGTCGCCCTGGGTGTACAGCTGGCTCAGGCTGGTATTCCTAAACGTTATCTAAGTAAACTATGTTCAGACAGTTAAACCAACCTTATTTCTAACCTTAACCTCAGTAAAACGGTGCTAAAAAGCTAACCATATTCCTAAACTTAACTTCAGTAAAACTATGCCTAAACTTATTTCTAACCTTATTCTCAGTAAAATGGATACAAGAATACAATAACTGCCCCACTGAGCAGTCGGCGAGCGTGTTTTTAAGGCGAGCATTCCGGATACCATCTGTGGGACCATTGTTTCCAGGTGAATGGGCCCAGCCCCAGATTAATCTCATATATGAATTGCAAATAGATTTCAGTGGAGAAAGGGTTTTATTTCTCTTCCTCACCCCACATTCTGTGTATACAAGAAAAATAAATAAAAAGAGTATGAGAATCAACACTGTAGCAAAAAGTACTCATTATAATTTGGACCAACACGGCACCCCAAACCATCAACTGTGGAAATTCTGGACTTCACTCTTCCTCCGGACCCTGGGACCTTGATTTCCAAATTAAATGCTAAATTGACGTAAATCTGAAATGTGAATTACCAAGTACAGCCATCTACCAGGAGACATCAGACACTTCATGCAGACTTCTATGCAGATTCTGATTTCCTTTTCTCACAGTGCCAAATCAGCTAACTGGTTTGTTCACCATGGTATTACTCTGATTGAATGCCCAGTCAATTTGCCTGAAAGACTGGTAGTTGATGTTCATAAGCGTGACCTTCATGGCCAGAGCAAAGTCTGCCAGGTCCGCCAAATGTTGCCAGCGTTCTCGATCTGACCGGTCCTCCTTCCGCTGAAAGAAAGACCAATAAAAACATGACTAAAAATATGTCCCTCAACAACCGCCACAAATCATAACAAATGATATGGGGTATTGTCAAGATGAAGATGAGACTAAACCCAACAATGTAGACGAGCTGTGTGCTGTAAAGAAGATTAAAACTTGAAAATTGCTTGAAGTATTTCACTTTGTAATTATGAATCTCAAAGTTTCACTTTTTAAATTGCATAACATGATGTTTTCTATGATATTCAGTTTTTTGGAAATTGAAAATGTTTGAGAACCAATGCTCTCTAATTGACAGGAACTATCTGGATGCAGCAGATTCTCCTCCTCATAGAGGCCAAGGGTGACATCACTGCCATCAGTACTAAGCCAAACTCTGAGCAGGTCCCCTGGATCGAGCTCTCTGGCGCCGGGAAGGAATTCATCGCAGCTCCTCCCCCTAGGCTACGGGTCTCCCATCTACAGTACAAGTTCATGCCGCTTGCTCTTAACCAGAGGAAAGGCAAGGTCAGTTCATTGCTAGATTATATCCATGGCACGCCGTTTGAAATGCAGTTAAAGTAAAGCCAAGTCAGTTGACAACTTAAGCCCCTATCTTAAACTTTGTCACAAGACTGTGTCAAACGAAAATAGCCGATCTACAGTATCACAACGTGTCCTATTGTGATGCGTTGTGAGCTTGTAGAGCTATTTCTGCTATTGCTCATAATGGGGACACTGTCCATGTATGGGTCCTCACTAGCTCACTATTAGGATAATGCTATTTCGAAAATATCTCTTGCTGGAACCTTAGCTTGCTAAAATAATGGTTGCATAAAAAGGACTCGTATGGAGGTATGGGTGAAAAAATATTAAATGTTCCTTTCAATTCTGTCAGTTTCAAAGTGTTGCGAGTAAATTATCAATAAATCTAAACTCTGCTTCTCGAAGGTGATCTACGTAATAAGAAACCCCAAGGATGTTCTTGTGTCCTATTTCCACTTCCACAAATTCGCGGCCATGCTGGAGACACCAAAGGACTTCAGCAGCTTCTTTGAAAAATTCATGAAAGGAGAGAGTAAGCACAAGTACAGCATTGTCCTCGCACTGCAGCTCATAATGAATGATTATGGAATATCATGTGATAATGACATTTTACTATGTTTTATTGCAGTCTATGGGAACTGCTGGTTTGAGCACATAAAGACTTGGTACTCACACAGAGACGATATCAACATCCTCTTCATCACTTATGAAGAAATGATTCAAGTAGGGACCCGGTGATCGATCTGTACATTTCTATTATATGCTGTGCATAAGGAGAAATTATGTCAATATCTAAGTGACCTGATTGTGTGTGTTTGCCCACATGTTTTTACCCAGGACTTGGAGTCAGCAGTGAAGAGGATGTGCATGTTCTTGGATAAGGACTTAACTGAAGAGCAGCTGGCCAACGTGGTTAAGCACAGCACCTTCAGGAACATGAGGCTCATCCCACAGGCCAACTATGAGTTTGTGTCAGACGATTTGCTCAACCATAACCAAGGAACGTTCATGAGGAAAGGTGATGACCATCATGCTGTAATTGTGTGGCTTAATTTACTTCATGTTCATTTGAACAAAATGATCATAAAAAATGTCCGATCTCTGAATAAATTCCTTACCAATACATTTCTTCAATGTATTTGTAAAGGTTTCTTAGTAGCACATCTCAAAGACTGAAATGCAGTTTCCCTATAATATGGGGAATCTCTGACAGCTGCTGAACATCGGGGTATACCATTAAAAAAAATCAGAACTGTCTGAAGTGAGTGGTGCAACCGCACCCCCTGTTGGTACTCATCGCCGTAGCCGTGTAGCCTTAGCCTGGAAACCAGCCTAAACTGCCACAGGAAAAAAATCCCTGGGCAGATTAGGTCTGGCACTCCTCAGTTTGAATTATATTTCCCTGAGCCCAAAATTGTGATAGACCAATCAGAGCCCACAATTCAAAGTGAGACTTTTTTTGCTGTTTGGAAAATAAAATCTCAAAACAGAAGTTCCAGACTAATATCTATGCAGTGATATTAGTCTGGTCCATGCCAGGCTAGTGTAGCCTCAGCATCAAAGTAATTTAAAAATCATGTAAGCAAAATTTACCATTTTTAATTCTACTTAAGTAGCATGTGAGGGGTCAAACTAGGTCTTTTTCCATGATTCTGAATCCATCGCATGGGAAAAACACTCCTTGGGCTATTGGTCCATAGCCGCCATGGATCGTGCAAAACGAATGCTTGCAATGGATTCAGAATCATGAAAACCCCGTTTGACCCCATACATGCCATTTAAAGCAGGATTACATTTTGAAAATGTTGACTGCATAGCAGCATAGGTTAATGGTACCCCAACTTTCAGCAGCTGTCCCAGATTCCCCTAGGGAAACTGAATTTTACTCTGAGATGTGTTAACTAGACACCTTAAATGCATTCACATTGGTGAAGAAATGTATTGGTAAGGAATTTCTAATTTATTTTAATATCCCCTGACTTAATATTGGTGTTGGACATGAAGTTTTGTTTACTGTTTACTGATTTTCTTTATCCCTTCTATCTCTAATCAAACACCAGGAACCATTGGTGATTGGAAAAACCATCTCACTGTTGCCCAAAATGAGCAATTTGACAAGGTCTTCCAGGAGAAGATGGCGGACATTCCTATTACCTTTATCTGGGATATCAAATACATTGCGTGATGTCATCAGGCTGATGCTGAGGGCAATATGGATTTTTACAGCTTATTTATTTTTTATCTCGAGCAAATCAACTAACATTGTTAGTTGGGATATGAAGTGAATCACTTTTTTAAATAAAAGTTTTAAACCTTGTTTTTAGGTAAATAAGCATTTTTCTGTTTTCATTAACTCTGTCACTGCCTGTACTTATTTGTGGTTGAATTCAAATTTACCAACACTTTAGTCAAAAGAACTGCCGTGAAATAAAAAGGCTTAAGAGGTCAGTAAGTAGCTATAGCTGCACACTTACAGTAACTATCCAGAGTGGATATAGTGATACTGGTTAGAGATCACTCACTTCTGCCCTCTGTAGGACTCTGAGCCATGTCATGAACACCATGTGAAATCAACAACGGAGCCAAGTTGAACATAAATCTGTTGGATTTAATTGCTTCGGCGTAGAAATTAACCACCAAGGGTATATATATAAATTCCCTTAGACTAACGTTGTGAATAATCACAGCTCACCATTGTTTAGAGTCCATAAGAAAAATAAATGGAGGCATTATTATCCTTTGCGATGCGATCAGTCTTGACACAGATGAGCAGGTTATGTCCTGTCACGACACAGCAGTTCGTTTAGTCCTCATCGCTACCCATCGCTAACGGGTCAAAGTCGGGGTCATCTTCGTCCAAGTCCAGATCGTCGATGTCCTGGAAAAGGGACTCGTCCACTTCAACGTTGTTTCCAGCTGGGGCAGAGTGGAAAGCAGTAAAGCACAACTTTATGACAGTAATCACGGGCTTGAGTACAAAATAATGGTCTATGTGCCTGCCTGCTTTTTCTTTCCAGCCATGTTCCTTAACCACTTCAAAATAATGAACTGTAAAGAAAAAATCACACCTGTGTGAAGTGAGCGGTGCAACTGTACCATGTGGGGGTCCCTGGGGTGTCCCTGCAACATCCATCCCCCCAGGAACACGCCCAGGGGAGCAGCCCGGTTCCGGCAAACCACCCCGCGTTCGAAACCATCGATAAATGACAGTTACCGTGTAGGGGTCCCTGGGGTGTCCCCAGGGGGTCCCCAAAACATCCAGACCCACAGTAACGCGGTCAGGGAGCCAGCCCGCCTACGGCGTGCCTTCCCACGTCCGAAACGGTGGAGAAATGGCCGAGTTACTGTATGGAGGTCCCCAGGGGGGGTCCCTGGGGACAGGGGGTCCCCGGAACAATCAAGACCCCCAGAAACACGGCCAGGAGGCCGGCCCGCTTTCGGCGTGCTGCCCCGCGTACAAAACTGTCGAGAAATGACAGAGTTAC
>OOFJ01104570.1:0-14804 GCA_900323375.1 Benthosema glaciale
ACAGTAAATGAGATGGCATGATTGGGAGGATGCTGGGAAAAAGTTAATAGGTTCTGCTCGTGATTTGTCTTACCATTGGTGACAGCTCATATACTTTACCCGGGGATTCTTAGTAGGGCCATAAATCTTTATGGGGTCATGCACTAGTGCAAGAGGGTGAGGTGAGGAGAGAAGAGAAGAGAATGGCAAGGCCACTAGAGTCAAGTGCCCGAGTGTGAGAGAGAGAGAGAGAGACAGAAGAGAGGTGGAGAGTTTGCGCGGCAGCGCACGTGACTCACCATGAATCGCAGGTCGTCAAAGCCGTTGAGCAGGAACTTGCTCTCGTACTGCGGCAGCCCCACATGCTCCAGCCACTCCCCCACTGGCTGGTCCAGGGCTTTACCGCAGGCCCCATCTGCCGAGAGAGGGAAGCGCTTCAGCAGGGAGAAGCCGTTCAGCCGGTAGCAGCGGCACTCCGAGGACGACACATGGCATTGCCACATCATCCTCGCAGCCGGCAGTAGGCAGGGGCCGAGTGCACGGCAGCACCAGGCGGAGGAGTGAGAGGGAGACAGTAGGGTCCAGGGTCTTAACTCAAAAAGACACAGCGGGGGGGAAGGAGGAGGGTATAGGAGGAGGAGGTGATCGCAGGGTCGGCCCCAGTTCGAGCCCTGCGTGGGGTGGCGGGGTGTGGGGGAGTATAGGGGTGGTGTATAGGTGGGGTCTGGGTGATTCGACTAGTAGGCTTTAATCTCTATAAGACTCTGTTAGTGCTTGATGGTAGTGTCAGGTGGGGGTGGAGGTATAGAGGAAAGGAAGCCCATCTGAAGCTGTAGTTACAGGTTGGACCGAGCCATTGTGGCATCTTCCAACAAACAGGGCTCACTAAACATTTCTTTAGTGAGCAGATGAGCGAGTGAAAAAACAACAAAAAACAAGCGGGTATAGCTTGTCCAAAAGGGGGGGAAATATATATATATATATAAATATTTGTATACTGTATATAACAATAGAGTAACACTACAAGTCAAAAGAAAGGAATAATAACTTTCAGGCAAATTGGAAAACTAGTTAGTATACTACAAACGAAATCCCACATTTTCTTAAATCCCCACATACTCGGCTTAAATCATCTCCATAATTTTGTCTTACACCTTTAGGCTTTAAATTTAGAAATACGCCACTATCCCCCCATATTTTAAACTGGTCAGGGTTTTCACAACACATACTTGTAAAGCTCTGGCTGAGTCCCATGGCTTCATTGGTCAACCTCTTTGAGAGCTAGGAACACGTCTCATAGAATGAAGGTGGCAGCATTCTATTGTACCGTGGAGGTACTCATGGAACACACGTATGCTTACACCCTTTCTCTGTTTTGTTCTTTGCACTCCAGAATGATGAGGAATATGCTCAGATGGCAGACGGACATATTGTAAATCCTACATCAAGAGAAAAGAAAGAGAGAAAAGAACAAAGGTTGACTGAGGATTTCCAGCGCGTCGTCGATTCCAAACTCCTGATTTTGGCAATGAAATCCAATGATTAGATTCTTTGATAAGGCTCCAGGTAAAAGCCGTCAGAAAAGCGGCTCAGTTGTCCTTGGTGTTGCCAGCGCTCACACTGTTGCCCAGCATTCACTCTCACCGGGAGGCTGGCTCGTTTTGACTGCCGCTCTGCTCAGCCAGAGAAAACGTCCTTATCGTTTCTACAGAGCTGTAAAATCCACACTCGATCCGACAGCGGATGGCAGGTGAGCCTTTTGATTCTGACGCCGATGAGGAGGGTGCCCACGGCAGAAGCGTGGAGCGGGTTCCACCGCCACTATTTCCAGGGGCGATCAGCCCGTGGGTTCTTCTAGCCCACCTGGTTCTCCTCCTCCTGCGCTGGGTACCACGGACAGCACCACGAGCTCCTATGCTGCTGCTCAAGGCAGAGGTTTGCTGCATCCCCTGCCTGTCTCAGACAACGCAGGCAGGGGCAGACACGGTCACAGCGGCTGCTCCTGGCTCGCACACTATAACACCCCCTCCTTCCTTCCTCCTCTCCTCCTCCTCCTCCTCCTCAGCGTTCGCAGGGCATAGTGTCCCCGATGCTGGGGAGGCTGCTACACACGAGACCACAGCACTGCCCCTGGCTCAGCTGCCACAGAGTCACCACGTCCTCCTCCCTGCATCCAGAACAACAGGCGACAATCTTAATGCTCATCCCCCCCTCCCTCCTCATCCGCGCAAATCCATCGCGCGCCTGCCTCTCTCTCTCTCTCTCTCTCTCTCTCTCTCTCTGTATCTCTCTTTCTCGTTCTCTCTCTCTGTCTCTCGCTCTATCTCATCTTGCTCCCATCCCCATGCTGTGTTTGCACTGCAGGGCTGCCGTATGCTGCCTGATGGGTGCTGCTCCGCGTAACCAACACTCTGTTCCTCCCCCTGTCTCCCTCCCACTGTACTGTATGTATCAGCTCCGCACTCGCACCCAGTCTCTCTCTCTCTCTCTCTCTCTCTCTCACACACACACATACATACTCTCATATACAGTATTCACTCATTCACTTCACTAGTCTCAATTCTCTAGCTTCATGTCCCCTTCTCTCTTCTTCTTTTGCTCTTTTTGTCTCTCTCTCTCTGTCTGTCTGTCTCTCTCTCTCTCTCTCTGTCTCTCTCTCTCTCACACACACGCACGCACGCACACACGCACGCACACACGCACACCTACACTTCTCTCTGTACCCTCACCCCATCTTCTTGAAAACAATTCCGCTCCATCTCACTCTGTCTCTCTCATTCTGTCTCAGTCTGTCTCTCTCATGCTGTCTGTCTGTCTGTCTGTCTGTCTGTCTGTCTGTCTGTCTGTCTGTCTGTCTGTCTGTCCTCTGCACTGATTAGACTTGCACAGAGGCACTCTGATCTTGCCACTGCGGAAAGGACACCAACATCAAACATCAGAGAGACAATGAACAAGCATTGGGAGCCCCAACTCAAGTCTTTTCTGTGAGGAATGACTAGAATATAAAGGGATATATGATGGTCTTGCTCTGGCCTCATTCTGCAGCTCGAGCACTGATTCCAACCGCTTCTTCTTTGACAAGTGGTATTAAAAGGAAGGCAATTTCCAACCCCTTTGCTTATTAGCAGATAGCTTTAATTCATTTAGATCGCACTTTGATGATGGACCGGGGGAAGGGGGGTGGGGGGGAATAACGGGACGACCAGTATTGATTCATTTCAGCAGAACTCTGTCGGCTGGGAGTTGGGAGGGGAGAAAAAAAGCACACATGCGTGTGCACTAACACACGCGCATGCACAAACACACGCACCCAGCCACAAACACACGCGTGCAGGCACGCACGCACACAGGCACGCACGCACACACACGCACTATGGCACATAACCACAGCCAGCTCTCCAGTCCCATTTCATTTCTGTATCAGCCGTTCCGGCTGCATGACGGAGCGGCGGCAAATTCCATTAGCACCAGATGCTCATGTCACATCAACCATTTTAGAATACAGCCAGTGGCAGCTTGCTGTGTGCCCAAGTTTAGACAACAAGCACGATTAGGCTATACATAAACTTTATCAGGAACGCCGGTGCAAAGACAAATAGAATAGATGCTATACCGCAGGACTGTTTACAGCGTTTTTGACACAGACTTTGGTATAGACTATAGCAGCGCTCTACACTGTCTTGTCTATGCAGTCTCGCTCTCATGTCCATCACTGGCCTTATCTGAGTGCAGCTGCAGGCGGGAGCATAATTATGCAGGTTTTTCAGGCTACTTGCAATCGCCTTACATCCCCTGTGCCAATTTGAGAGCGCCATGCAGCCAGCAAAGCAGCCAGTCAGCCATCCAGAAACAGAGGAGGGGGAGTTGGTGCCAAAACAGAGAGGAGGCGAAGTGAGGAGGTGTATTGATTGAGAGCCCCGTCCAGAAATGGATGCGTGTTGCCCAGCTGCGGCAGTCCGTTGTGGTCAGGTAAATTAAAGGCCAGGCCAGGTCTCTCTAGTCATCAACATGAGGCTCATGGCTCCACATCAGAAGGCGGCACACAGTAACAACATAATTGTTTAACTCTTGAGCGTGTTAAAATTGACCCATGCTCTGAACATTGAGTATTTGACTGTGTTCCTATAGGCCTACTGCCAGAAGGGACGGCAGGGGTAGAGTGGCCGGGAAGAACAGCCGGATGGGAACCGTGATGTTCCCAGTTCGATCCCGGCCGGGCTCCCCCAGAGTTAGTGTCGAAGTGTCCTTGAGCAAGACTCTGAACCCGTAATTGCTCCCGATGTGTAGGTTGGTGCCTTGTATGAATGGGTGAATATAATGCACAATCTATGTAAAGCGCTTTGGATAAAAGCGCTATATAAATGCACCATTTGCCAATTTAGAATGGCACCCTGTAACCAGGAGAGACGGGAGAGGCAGAACGAGAGAGACCAAACAAGGAAATGGGGTGGAAGAACAGAGGGAGAGGCCAAGAAATGGGAAGAACATCAAGTGCAAAGACAGAGAAAGAAGAGGATGCAGGGAAAAAAGGAAAGAACGGGGACCATGTGACAACTAGACAGAGAGAGAGAGAGAGAGAGAGAGAGAGCAGGAAATAGATAAGAGGATAGACAAAGACTAATAGTAGCGGGGGTTGGTGGTGATGAAACGTGTGCCGTGGATAAGATGCTAATGGGAAGTAAGGAAGATTGAAGTGGGCTAATTATGATTCACCAAAAGATCCCCCACCCCCCCACTACCGCCAGTCATCTATTTGCTTGTCACTCCTGAGCCCGACCGACGCCAAAGTCAGCCTCGCTCAAATGGATACTCCGCCGTCCAATTACAGCCATTCATGAATCATCTGGGACAACAACACAGGGCAAAACAGGACCTAATTACTGACTGATGGAGGGTCTGGTATATGGGTGGTGGGTGGAGGTGGGTACTGCTGCCGAGTGGGGCCGAGCTGTGTGGGTCTCTGTACTGTCTGAATCCAGCCAGCTCTATAGACTCATAGCAGAGAGAGAGAGAGAGAGAGAGAGAGAGAGCAGCCTGAAAGGCTTGTTTACAGGCAGCGTTAGGGGTTGTGCCTAGATAAAACAGCGTCTCTTCTTTATCGGAGTCAGGAGGAAATGTCGCGAGCTCGTTCGTCACGTGCTGGAGAAAATGAGCCGCAAAGCTGAATTAATTCAGGGGGAAGAGAGAAGACAGGATATTTTCCCTTTGAACTTCAGTGTGTGCCAGTACACAACCCAAGCTAAAAGCATCTCTATAGTGTACTGTGGGGTGCTAGCTCTCGATGCCTCTCTCTCTCTTTCTCCCTTTTTAAGCTAATTTACTCAGTGCTGCTTCTCGTATCAGACAATCAAGGTGCTGTTCAGAACGCCGGCAGCTTCATTCCTGAGATGTTTTTGGTTGTGGTAAAATGTAGTAAGTAAGTGTTCCGCTACCTGAAGATTAATTGGCAACACTTGGCTCCGAGCCATCCTCGGAAAATGAGCTCTGTTGTAGAGAGTGAGGCACAGGAGGCACAGTCGAGGAAAGAAGAAGCATGGCAGGGAAGAAAGGAAGGTAAAAAAAATACAGATAAACGATAAGGGCCGCCCTGGTTAAATGTCATAAAAAATAGACGAAGGAGGTATGAAGAAGAGTGACAGTTTGGCTTCCCATCTTTGCATAACTTTATCCCTCTGCCCTCCTCCCCTCCCTACTGTGTCCCTAAAGGGGCACCTGTTTGTTCACTTCTGTTACATTATGTGTATTGAAAAATCACCCTTTACCAAGAAGAAGCACCCCCCACCCCCTCTCCCTTCACAACTTCAAACTTTGCTTGTGTACTAAAGCTATACGGCATGACTCAGCTGAATCTGGGATGGTTTCAGTATGCAGTATGTTGTCCAAACAAAGCCTATAATTGTTAGGACCACAATTAATTTAGGAATGCTTGCTTGGGTGTGCACTAGACTGTGCACCGTGCATCACGTCAAGTTTGAAAAAAGATAAATGAACTACAGTAACGGCCAGAAAGAGGTGTCTTCCTGTAGCAAATGTGGTCCATATGGAACATTACAAAACGGGCAGGTCTTTTATAGGCTTAAATATTCTCCTTCAGTGTTTCCTTAATTACTGTAACATCTCTTAGTTCATTCATAATTATATCCGATGTGGATTTGCTGTTCATTTGGTCTGTTCGCGTTATGAAAAGGGCTGAAGCAAAACCTTTTGTGCACTCATTATTTAACTGACCTACTCTGTACGGGGTCGGCTCACTGGGTCAGAAAGAACTGTGCAATTGTAGGCCTTTCATCCTAGGCTTCATTTTTTTAGGCTTGAAATCTAATTCCAGCATGTGGCTATTTTATCTCTTTCCAAGGCTCTGACTTTGCATATTGTAATGTGCACGGTCGGTCAAGACATTTCCCTCGTACTGGGATAAATCTTTCAACTTGAGTGGAGCTACACCTCGCTCTGCTCAGCACATCTTTAAGTGCGTGGAGGACCATACATGACAAATGGAAGATGTTATCTCAGTAGATGAGATTTTTAGTGCAGTCCATAGTGGACGCCTAGCATAGAGGTCTGTTATACAATACTGTGTGATGAAATCACCTTATGGCGAGGTGTCTAATGTGAGCAGTGGGGGACGTGCCTTACGTTGGATCAAACTAGCGGTGTAATCTAAACAAAATGAGCATGCTGCCAGCTGGCCTCTCCCTCTGTGCAGCCCGAAGGACATCCAATGAAGCAGAGCTTCGGTTCAAGCTCTACTACAACAGGGAACGTGCGTGCGTGCATGCGTGCGTGGGTAGTTGAGTGGGTGGCTGGGTGAGGGAGGGTACCGGGGTTGTATCATAATGAGGAAAAGTTGACCTTTGGTCAAACAACCAAAGCGAATTCTTGGTGGAAAAAAAGCCAGAATGCCTTCTTTATCTCTTATGGAGATAAGAAAGAGGTACATTAAATTCATGTCTATGAGGGAGGTTGGCTGCACAATTTATACAATCACAGTGAGGGTGTGGTGGTAGGGGGTTAGTCTGGTCACTATGTTTTTGGCTTTTTGCCTTTATTGATAGTAATTAGTGAAGATAGAGAGGAAAGTGGGAAGGAGAGAAGGGGAGAGACATGCAGCAAAGGTCGTCATGAACGGGACTCGAACACGCGACACGCTGTCAGGCCATAGCCCCTATGTGGCATGCGCCAGGACCACTTGGCCAGCGGGCAGGCCCAGTCTGGTCACTATTAACCCTCCGATATGAGTAAAAATGGACCTGAGTTGCACTTATTGGGGATAAATACATGGCTCTGGCCAGGTGTTATGACTGTATGATGGTGAACTATTAGGCCTACCTGCACTTGGTGTCACTTGGTGACTGTTGGACGTCTCAATGCCAGCCCCGATCAGATTCATGATTTTCTCAATCTGTCAAAGAGGACAAGCACGAAACATTAGGTTAAATGTTAATGATCAAGTTCACCCGCATGGCCCATGTGTAAGACAAATATCAAAAGGAAGAAAAGACTCTGCACACTGGTAATGCTGGAAACGTTGCTCTGAAGTTCTATTGCTCGTCAATTGCGTTTCGTTCTTCATCAGGACATTTTTACATACACCATCCATATTCAATCGCTTATCCGTTGTCGGTTTGCGGGGGAAACAGCTCCAGACTTCCCAGTCCCGAGCAACATTAGCGACTTCCTTCTGGGGATCCCGAGAGGGTCCAAGGCCAGAGAGTCGATGTCTGCACCTTGGTCTGCCCCGGGGTCTCCTCCCATGAAAGGGACGTGTATCGACGACCCTCCTAGGGAGACGCTCGAGAGGCATCCTAACCAGATGCCCGAAACACCTAAGCTGGCTCCTTTTTATTTTTAATTTTACATACACGTAGTTTGTAAACATTTATCATGTACTATATATGAGCAATAACACTTCAGATTAGCTTTTTCAGCATTACTAGTGTGCAGACTCTATAAACAGTTCAACCATTATATACAAATAAAAAATATAAAAAAAGTCCCCCTTCTTCCTGATATCCCAGAGCCAGAAAGCTGTCATTCTGAGAACCTTAACACTGAGGAGGTGGCTGGTAGGCCGCTGGGAAACTGCTAGTATGCCTTGTCATAGGGCAGGAAGTGCCCTGCTTTACAGTGAGTGATGGAGTACAACCAACAGTCCAACGTGATCCGCAGTTCAATTGGCGACCCGTCCACCCCACGGCTCAGTGAAAGAACAACAGGGTCATGAGGTGAATTACAATCTTGCAGCTTTTGAAAACTTTTAAAAACACATTTCTCCGAGGAACTTAGAGTTCAAATCAAGTCTAAAACCTCTAATGGATGCTAGGCATGCTCCTACATAGTTGATTGCCTTTACTTTCTTTTTAAAAAAAATCCTCCCACGATTTTCTAACCCATCTTTTTACCCAGTGCCAATCATCTAATATAATCCTGGGCTCTACTCTCACTCTGCCAACCTGGGGAGAGCAACGGACGGACCTCATTTTCCTTCAACGCATGAGGTGTCCAGCCGCTTCTTTTCACCTAACGGGGGTGTTTCCCGGGTTTGGAATTAGCGCGTTGGAAGGATTCGGAACACGTTATTCCAACCAGTTCCTTTCCCCTCCATGAGGCGCCACGGCTGGCCAGGGGGAGGCAGTTTAGAGACCAGGAGTACTCCATGTTTTTGGGGACAGGGGGAGAACATGCAAACTCCACACAGAAAGGCCCTTTCGCCAACCCCACCTCGGGTATGGGCACTGATGTCGCAGAACACGCCCACAGCGTCCCCAGCAGGAATGGAACCCAGGACCATCTAGCTGTGAGGCAACAGCACGACCGACAATGCCACCGTGCCCCCTGATTGCCTTTTCAAAGAGTGAACAGCTGACTGCATTGGTACGCTAGCTAGCACAAAGCTACACACCGTAGATTACAGAACAAAACTAACTATTTGAAGGCCTGGAGTGAGAAGTGTGCGATCTGTCTCTCCGGGAGATGTTCCCCTTCTCATTAACATCCTCTTACAAAAATAGAGCTCATTACCTTTTTGCCATGAGGAACAAACAATATATTTAAGACGATGAAAAGGACATTTCACAAGACGTTGTTTGTAAAATGCTAATACGTCAAATGATATTCTGTCTAACCTTCCCCTTTTCCCATTTGAGTTCAAACTCCAGTTCTAGAGGACATATACTGCATGCTTTAGGGAGATATTTTGACAACCTGTAGCCTATATTAACTCACAGCATGGCAATGTGACCACACAAATGAAAATCCAGGCAGACAAAGGGAAACTGACAACTCACACTATATTCTGTATTCATTATTCTGTTTATTTGCACTTCAAATAAACATTACATAGGCCTATATATAGTATGGTTAAAATAATGTGGGTCGATAATTAATTGATTTCTATACCGATTTAAATTCTAAGCACATACTTTCCAAATCAATGGAGGGAGCTAAATTTAGAAAAACATTACAGATACGGAATCCTATTCTAAATCAGTGATGAAATCTGCATACGGTGAAAAAGCATGAAAAACGGAATCTGCTTTCAGTGGCAACACCAGAGACATCGCCAGGGTTATTTGATGTAATATTTAGTGTTTGAAAAAGCCCTATGCACTTTGCTAGTGGCATCAACACTGTGGAAAAGCCTTGATTCATTTGGAAGTCAGGCACGTGGGACGCATGGCATATGCCTCCAGCGATACAGACCTCACATATTCCACTTTGAATTAACCCAGTTACATTCTATATCACACACTTACCCAGGACGCCATTACATCCGAGTATAAGTGCACCTTTCGTACACCTCACAGTCACACCCCCAAATGCTTCTTTTTGGCCTCCGTACAATTAATGCGCCGACGTCATACGCCGACGTCATGCGTCAGCGTGCAGCGAGCACTACGCGCACTACGCGCACTCTTATCCGCTAAATTACGCTCGCCAGATGTTTTGGGATCGGGGTAGATGGTGCTGAACAAGTTTTGCAACTTTAAAAGGAGGCAGTTTAGGTCGTATGCAACACACCAGCTAAATTGTGTTATGGCTTTTTAAAATATAAATATATCCCAATATCAGCGTATACACTTCACACTTGACCTGTTCTTATGGACCTACAACTAGCCTGCAGTGTAATAGGCCTCTGGTTTTCACTACACATTACATTCATAAAAGTGAAGGGGCAGTTGAAAATAAAACATGATGCAGGTCTAATGTTTGTTTTTCCTTTTTCAGATTTTGAGACTATAGACTTGATATTGTTTAATGCCAATGTCCACACTTGCCCTTTCATAACATGATGGAACGATATACAGTACACAGAACCAACAATAGCTTATGCAAATTTTGCTACACATGTAATAAAACAAAACCTTGAATTGTCTGGAAGTCATTAGCATGGCATGAATGGTAAATGTCAACTGTCAAGTGAGACATATCCCAGTGGAAATATGCTTGACAGGCAACACCAGTGGCTTGTTTCCCAGTGAATAGTGAGAAGGGGCAGGATGGAAGCAATCAAAGAAGAAAATGTAATCACATGGCGATGGAATTGATGGCACAGTTTTGGAGTGATCTGAGTGGAGTGTACAATTTCATCAAGTGATCCCATCCCTAAGTGACAGAACTGCATTGCAAAGTGATATTTAGTAATTGTGTTATCCAGCGAAGCCTATATCTCATGTCATGGTGCTCAGCACCATGTCAATCAGTCTAAGTAAGTTAAATCAAGTAAGTGAGTAATTCCTGGGGTGGCAGGAACCCATAAAGACATTAATGGTGTATAGATTTAACCAGTTGAACCCTATAGCGTCCGTATTCTGGAGGGAAACTGCTCTGAAAAAAGCATGACACTGTCATAAATAATGTATGGAGTTATACTGCCCGATGGCAATTTGGGCATGTACTTTAATAGTGAAACAAAGAAGATCATTCTTGGGCATCGTATCTCAGCCAGGTAGACCTTGCTGCGATGTCAGGCACCATTAAAATCTGTCTCATCATGACCTGTACTATTACATAACATATGACACTCCCTCCCAGCCTGCCTGTCTGTCCCATCTATCCACTGTACTGTTCAATAAAGGGGGAAATGCCTTGAAAGGAAAGCGGTTTAAGATGACAATTAGATTAGATGGCAATGTTGTACTTGTCATAATAAACGGGGTGTTGCTCCCTTGACTGGCTGTGATCTCGCCTTCAGAATGCTGATGTATCCGTGTACTTCATACGCAAATGCTTAATATACCAACCTGATCCAACAATTCCCCTAGCAGGCTAGCAGGCAGTTCCCTCCCTGCCAGCTGCCTTACCACACTGTTGTTCCACCAGAATATCAAACAGTAAAAGATGAAGGCTTTGATAATATGCTTTAAATTGCAATACTTGTAACTCCTTATTTCACAGTGCAACGTAATGACCCATATCAGGTTTATCATAATAAGTGCACTATAACACTCTCCAGGAATGATTCAAAAATCCATAATGCATAACTGTACCAAGTAGGCCTACCTATGTAATGCTGTACAATACCTATACTGGAAAAGGTCATAATTGTAAATGAATTTGCAGTGTGTGGTTAGTCACAATTTATAAGAAACGCACCTGTAGCAGCTGTGACTGTGTTCAATAGACATAATGCAATTTTGTAGGAAAGAAAACTTTATTAGCCCTGGAACATGACTGTGCATCATGAACCCATGGCTAAGCCAGCATTAGCAATTGCCAATTTGCTCACCGAGTGCTGCACAGGAGCATGGCGAGTATGAAGTTGTGTTTATTTTCATGCAGTGTTTGTTTTGTTTCACGCACGGCGGACGGCCCAGCCCCCAAATCCAAATGATATCTGTTTCCATGTGGCCGCATTTCACAACAACAATTTTTACTATTGGATATTTGTGAGGCGAGGACATTACCGCACGTTATATTTGTACTGGAAATAGAAGTATAGGCTATAGCCAAGCCAGGTAGCCTAGTTGAAACTAAATCTATTTGTAAAAAAAACAACTGCCACGGAACGGACACTGCAGTGTTGATTTTTCGGGGACAGGCAGGGTGCCCCGCCTCGGGGCTCGAATTGCGTAATGCATGGTCTTCTGCGTAGGCTACTGCAAATAACCGCCTGACTCCCCACAGAAGGTGCACATTCTGCTGTGACATGCATCTAATATGCTTGTATTTTTCGGCACAGCACAGATGCTGTTATTGTAGGGCGGGAGCTGCCTGCCTTGTAGTGCAGGGTAAGTGTGGTGTGGTGCCTGAAAGAGCTGATTACCTGTACATTATTGGGTGGATTGCAAGATTGTAAGAGTTACAGTATAGGCCTACTTCATTTCCCAAGAAGTCTACACAATTAGAGAATGTAGAAGAATTGTTAGTTTGATAAACGTTTGCCAAAAAGCATGGAATTGTAGACAAAATCTTATCCAACGACAACTAAATATTCTTTAGTTTTGGGTCTCAGAGGCTAAATGTCACAATCAAAGTGTGAATGGTCCGTGGCTGAAAAAACGAATTAATAGTGCGCCTTGAAATGAAACTGGTTGAAAAACCCTGCTGTAGACTACTAAAGGGTAAAGGCCTCTACAGAGTCTGTTTGATCACGTCGCAGTGCGGTGAGTCACGTCGCTAATAAAAGTTATATTGTTTGAGTTTCCTTTTGTTTAGTTGACCAGTTATTTTCCACTTATGTTATCCTAGCAGCCCTGAAACATGACTGTCATAACCATGACATGTGAACCATGGCTAATGTTATCCAGGCCTTTTTTTCACCTGCAAGGCCTGGCTCCTGTAACCTGACTGGCTCCTGGTCCATTCCATACATTTTGAGGTGGGTTGCCAATTTAATCCAATCTGGAAAGATTCAAGAACAAGCTGAAAGAGAGAGCCTTCCCTGGCCTTAGTGGCCTAGAGTGATCTTTTGACTCTTAAAAAGATAATATTCATCTGTGCAGTATTGTTCATGTGCCTATATGCAAATTATGCAAAAACTAATTGCAGGATGAGTCATGTTGACTGGAGATTATTAACAAATTCATTTGCAAGCTAAATTACTTCCTCAGCGTCAATAAACACAGATGGACTATTCATTCTATATTATGCTATGCTTGGTGACCTAATTCTAGCAAATGGTGCTCGTGTTTGCACAACTGTTTCTTGGATATGAAGTGTTCTGAAATGACATAACCCACCATCTGGGGGAGATTGCTTTCCGCCCTAAAATAACTGCTATGGCAAAAAAGAAAAATATTATATTTTTTGCAGGAACATAAAAAGGTTGAGAAGCAGTTAGTTATTTTGTATTATGCCCCGTCATTACAGATTGTTTAAAATAATGTATTATTCACAAACAAAATGTTATGGATTGCACCTTTAAGTGTACAGGTATATGCTTCATAAAAACAAGCATCTCCAAACTGTATTGTCTAAATGGCGTATACCGTGTAGTGTAGATTCTACTGTGGCGTGTGGCCCCCCATTGAAGTTAGTCTGTATAGAATGACTAACTTCAATGTGTGTGGTGTGTGTGTGCGTGCGTGCGTGCGTGGCACTGCATGCGCGCGTGCGTGCGCGTGCGTGCGACCACCAAATGAGCTCAACTGTTTGGCTGAGCACAGATTGTAATAGATGATAAGAATGCCGCTCACTTTTGTTTTGTTTTGTGTTGTTTTGTACTGTCTGCAATGTATCATCTTCTCTGTAAAAGCTTGGTAGTGAAGTGCATTCATTGTATTATTGGTATTCTATATTTATTTATTATTTTTCTCTTTTGTCTTTTTCTTTGTCTTAATTGTTTGATTGTTGGTATGGCTCTTTTGTATATTCTCACTTGTCTCGTTTTGAAAAAGCAATACAAATTTTAATAATGATTTAAAAAAAGAATAGGCTACCGCTCACTTCGCACATTTGTGATTTCTATTTTTGACAGACTGAACCTGTAACTCTCAGGGGAAAGAACACTCATTTTCAGTTGAAATGAGCTACTGTAGGCCGGGCAAGAAAAACAAGACAGGGTCACACTATGACATCACAGTCAAGTATGACGTATGACCCTGCATTAGACCACGGTGTGTGGCCTAATCTGATCTGACACCTGTTCACTTCCATTATCCAATCTATCTAGAAATTCACAGAATCTCTGTCCGTCAGACAGACCAGTCCGGACAGCTCGCCTCTAGAGCCACGCGTTGTTTAAAAAAAAGAAAGCAAAAAGGGAAGAAGAAAACTAAATTTTTTGGGAAAAAAAAAGAAAAGAAAATCATGACATTTAGAAGATTTAGAACACTTTACTGGGGATCTTTATTTGTGTAATGTGTGGCTTTAGATGTTTTAGATTTTAGCAGTGAGCCTGCAGTGTCTCTGATGTCATCATCACTACTTACAGGACTACATGTTGTCTCAGTAAGACAGCCCCCCCCCCCCGTCCACCAGGAGGAGCAGTGCACCAAAGCTTTATGGGAATTGTAGTCCAGGAAGTAAGTGCATGAGCCCAGTGTCGATGCTAAAATCTAAAACAACATATTACACACACATAAAGACCCCTAGGAAAGTGTTCTAAATGTTCTAAATGTCATTAACATATATATATATATTTTTGCAACAATGGTGAAGTGCCCCTTTAAGTTCACACTATTTTCAGGTCAAGTTCACCACAGTCCCTGTCTGTCTGGAGGCGAGAAGATATTTACCAACTACCTTTCCTGACATGAAGCCACGCCCCCGTGCCTGATTGGTCGGTGTAAAACTGGTCAAGCTGTCATGGCGGCGCCACAACAACAACAGCGTTGCAACCTGCTTGCGGTTAAGGTCAGGTTAGGAGTTTGGGGTAGCGATAG
>OOFJ01104574.1:0-18084 GCA_900323375.1 Benthosema glaciale
ACACACACACACACACACACACACACACACACACACACACACACACACACACACACACACACACACACAGTTCATATCTGATGAGGCATGTGTAACCTTGTGTAACTTGGGTCTCCTGGGGAATCCCTCCTCCCCTGACCATGAGAGATATTAGACTTCTGGGCTACAGGCAGGGCTAATCTGCTACATTCACCCGCCTTCTGACCTCCTCTCATGGAGATATTAACATCTGAGTCTCACACATGGGAAACTAAATGTTTGCTGCAAACACCCCGGTCAAGGCAGCTAGGCCCGTAAGTCCCCTAACCCTAACCTCAGTCTTAACTGGCCACGTAAGTCAGTTTCTACAATGTGTCAGTCTCACAATGTTTTCGCTTCTGTAGAAGTAATTTCACTTCCACGATTCCTAATCGAAGCCAGTAGGCTCCAGTAGAACCAGGAAATGGAGAAATTAATGTAGTCATTATTTAGTCACAATTAAGCTATTGTTAAATACTTTTCATTGGTTCAATATTTATGAAAATCCACAGATACAATTAACCATTTCACTTTGACTTAGCTCTGTATATTCACTACCTTTGAGTGACACTGTAGTCTCGAAGTACAGCATTGACTGATGAAAAAACATAAAAAGTCGAATTATAGAGATATGAGGTTCCCTCCCCATAGGGACGATAGATGTACCTGAAAAATCTAACTGTAAAAAAAAAAGAAAGAAAGAAAGAAAAACAGTGACACTTCTAGCGCTTAGAGCTCCGCAGTGAACACCAGCAAACCGGCTTTACATTTTGACTAAAATGTTAGCAAACTATTGTCTCGTGAAACATTGAAAAACTTGAAAACGTTGGCATGGCAACAGGCAGCGTTAACAACTAGTCAAGAGACAGCAGACATGTTGTCGGGGGAACAAAGCACAGTGACCCTTCTTCAGGGAGACAAGGCAGACTTGAGTGTTCCCATGGAAACAGAGCCAGAAGCCTCGTCTTCCTTTCCCTCCACAGACGAGACGCTCACCTTTCTGGCGAACAGGCGTTGGAGTTGCCAGTGGAGACGCTGGTCTCCATGCTGTCTGAGCTCTCCAGGCTGAGGGTGTCGTACGCCTGGCTGCCACTAGGCGGCATCTGGTGGTGTAGAATGGAGTGATGGACCATAGGAGAAGGACCTGCAACGTGTGAGTGGGGGACCAAAAGGTATGAGGTATTTTTTACTTTACTGAAGTATTTCCAATTTTCTGTACTTTTACTTTTTTCCAGTACATCTCAGAGGCAAAATATTCTGCTTTTCCTCCTCTGCAATTATTTGACAGCTTTAGTTTTGTTACTTTGTAGATTTGGATTATTATTACAAAACATGCATTACCCACTTTAGTCCTATATACATTTTGGCCATTTGAAAATAGCCTATCTTCAAGCTCACAATGCATTGCGGTGGGATGAATTGTGAGCTTGTAATTCTGCTATTTTCAAATTATATTTATACATTTTATACATTTGAGAACTTGTGAAACAGGACATTCTGCATAATGAGTACTTTCTAGTTTTGGAACTTTTAAGTAAATTACAAAGTATGTTCTTTTGTATCTTAATGCAGTGAGATTTAGACATTTTCCAGAAGAAAAATAAATAGTTATAATAAAAAGTACAATATTTGTCTTTGAAATGTACTTGAAAGTCATACGTATCCAAAATGAAACTTCTTAAGTCAAGTACAGATACTGAAACATTTTTACTAGTGTCCACCACTGGAAGGATTGCAGTGCCCCCTAGTGCTTGTGAGGGTCCCTGCCGCCCCTTTGCTTTACATGTCATTCTACTTTGGTCTTCCGACAGAGTTGTCACTCCTGGACAACACACATAGCCGGCAGAAGACACACCATTTCCCCTTTCCCATTAAAAGGCCAGGAGCAAGAGGCTTTAATCTTTAACTATTCAAACCATTTTTATACTATTAAAAATGGTCAAAAACCGTTTTGAAGATGTTTGATAGAAATAGGGACACTAGGGTTAACATGGTTAAATAACTATGCATTGTCTAATCGCAACTTTCTTTTAAAATATGTTTTATTTTAAAATGTTCTCCATAGTCATTCATTACATTTTTTAATGCTTACCAATACATTTTGGGTTAACAAGACTGAATTATCTATGACTAGCAAGTTTCAAGTCTCACTGCGTTGCTCACTGCGTGACCAAAAACTGGTCTACATTTACATGCAATATGTCTAGAAGTTGTGAATAAACAATGACAAGCAAGTGAAAGTCCTTTTAATCTGTCAACAATCTATACCAAAAATAAAAGTAATAAAACATTTGATATAGGCCATTAAATGTGATATGCTGCATGATCATTCCTGAGGGACAGCATTACCTTTAATCTGCAGAGCCAACTGTTTCCTGGAGTCCATGTCTGGAAGACTTGACAGTTCTCTTAACGCCAGCTGCATGCCCAGCATAGCACACAAGGAAGACATCAGATGCAATGACAGGAAGTAATTCAAGCTCAATACAAAGGAGTAGGAGATCCCATTCTGTCAGATGTGCGTGATCAAGACACTGACCTTTTTGGACGCATTTTTCTCCACTCCGTTGGAGTGAGGCGGCGCCGCGACACTATTGGCGAGAGAGTACGATGCCGTCTGTCCAAAGTCTCCATCTGATCTGCACTGAAATACCTGAAAATAACACTGCGTTAAATATGCTTCTCACTTGGATTGAGAGACACCTACAAACAGAGGTGTACAGACAAATTCTACAGGGGTCCATATTTATCTCCTGTTGCAGTGTTTGTGAATAATCAGTAACTGCAGGAGATAAACATGGACCCAAATAATTAGAATGCCAACCCATATATTTGGGCGTAGCTACATTGGGAACTCATTATATGGTTATGCTGAGTCATAGTAACATGGGCGTGATGACGTGGTCCACCGGCCAGCTGGGCCGGACCGGCCCTTAAGCCAGTTTTGATATTGATATAAGATGGATTGGAGGTTCTTCCTTAGCCTACCTAAGCATACCTAGTGGGTATGCAGTTTCATGCTGATCGGTCCAGCAGTGTTTGAGATTAGCTGTGCAGAGTCACACGGACACACACATGGACATGGCAAATCTCTGCCTCCTGGCCCATTGGCCTGGCTGAGATGGCACCAGGGTAGGAGATCAAATTCTCCATCCAATTCACAATGCACATCCCCCACTGCTGCTAAGTTTTTCATTTGCAACAGTGAGTGACAAATAGATGGAATAGGCTGCATTTCATTCATTTGCCCACTAGAGGCCATCTACTATTAACATATTGGTTGGTTTGAGGTGGCAGGACCAGTTGATAAGTTGGTGTTGAGAACTTGCAGCTAAAAATTTAATAAAACAATGTTTAATGATTGATGATACATATAAATGATATGTTCATAATTCGTTAATTCATTCAATTCATGTTATTTATTTTTATATCAGATAGAAGTATACGGCCCAGTAATCTCATTGTGTCAACACCAATCAAACCAAATAATTGACTGTTCCATACACATATCTGTCATCTTCCCATCTACACAGAGTTAGATAAGAGAGGAAAAAAGGGACGTGCGAGAGACAACATAGAATTTACCTGCCCTTGTCTGCGTGTGGAAAGAGACTTGGCAGGCAAAGGAGGAGGACATGCCTGGTGGATCTCTCCCAGAGCCATGATGTCCTGGTACCACCTCTCTAGGTTCAGTGCAGGCATGGCCTGCCTGCTCACATCACACTGGCTCTGAGATGATAGAAAGTGTTCAGCCAAAGGAGAAAGGAGCAGCATTCCAAGCAGGCAGTAAAAGGGAAAGGGACAGTAGCAGTATTCTTGACAGTACGATATTAAGCCTGCGTTGTTCTATGGTGATTGCAGTGGCAAAGAAGAGCATGTAAAGTTCCTTAGCTTTTAATGAATGAATCTAGTTGAAATGGTAAATTACTTTTTTTTTTCATAATAACAATAATAAAGCGGGAATCCCGTTTCTATAAAATATATTCCCCCCTTTGAGTAATTAAACTAAGTAAAGAAAAATTAAGAAAAAGCAGGAATCCTTTTCTGATTAATTGAAAGCAAGGTCAGTTGAAAAATTGTGTTATTATAGGTGAACGTGATAGGAAAGAATCACACACCTGCATAGAGAGCAAGGGGTGAGGGCCACATGCAGTTGAGTGGCACAGTAAGGAAGAGGGGTCAGGGGGAGGAAGCTGGAATGACTGGATGGAGGAGGAAGCGGAGGCGGAGTCAACTATCTGCATCCTGTAGATCTGGCTTAACTGACTGACTGTGATGTACTCCTTCAGCATCGGCAACAACACAACCAACCCATCCAATGAAGACACATACACACACACACACACACACGCACACACACGCACACGCACACGCACACGCACACGCACACGCACACGCACACGCACACGCACACATTTAATGTAGGGAAAGAGAGCAGAAACAGAAAATAAGACGTCTCTACAAGCAAACCATTTATAGCCTACAACATCAGTGGTACTGTGTTGGGCACAGTACAGCCTGATTTATACTTCCTCGTATGCTGAAAATAGCCGATCTATAAGTTCACAACGTGTCCCATCCGCAGCACGCTGTGAGCTTACGGATTGGCTATTTCCGGCCTGCGGACAGAGGCATAAATTAGGCATACGTTAGAGATATGTTACTGAAAAACGGAGAATGCCAAAGAGCAGGCAGTGGTTCTACCTCAGAGGGCATAGTTACGGCCAAGGAAAGGCAGTGGAGAGTAGCAGGAGCAGGAGGAGGAGGAGGGTGTGGCAGAACAGAAGCGTTTCCATACATCTTATAGACATCAGACAGCCTGAGGTACTCCTGAACCAACAGCCGGAACAACAGGGAATATAGAGAATGACTGAGCGGAGGAATACTCCAAACACCATTCACTCGCATTCGCTTCACACTGCAAGCCCCACTCACATGCCTTAGAGGTCAATATTCATTGTAGTAGCTAATGTCACACATTCTCACATCATCCAGCTACTATGAAGTGACATATAAATATCACATATATTTCACATTTCAAAATGTTCACAAATTGGTGAGCAGAATGAACCCAAGCCATTCCTTAAGTTTAGATTATACTTGATACTTGAAATGAGGCTTGGGCAATTGTAAAAACACAGCAGCACAATCTTTCAAAAACAAGTTATAATACCTATTTCCTTCTTCACTTCATCACACGGTTGTGCTCATTCAATTTAGTCAGCAAACTCTTTTTGCTTAGGATTTTACTGTGTACAAACAGGCTGTCACACATGTTAGATTGTTGCTAAAGTAGAGCCCGAACGATGACAGAATTTTGAGTCCGACTCCACCGACTACCACTTTTGACAAACTTAAGCCCTAATCACACCAACGGTGACCCTTTGGTGTGATATGGTCCATTGAATTCCATGCATTGAATCGCTTGGGTCTCAACGCGGGTGAACGCGTGTCAACGTGCAACAAGACATATCACACCGACATACGCTAAAACAGTCTTGACCCTTTGGTGTGAATAGGGCTTTAGATTTGATTAAAGTTTCAGAAAATAAGTCAAATTATGACCGGTATATCAGCCAGACATACATATCGGCCGGGCTCTAGTGTGGAGGAGGCTTTTGTGGTGGGTTACCTCTTGTGGCCTAACAGGACAGGGTTCGGGACAGAGTTCGGGGGAGGGGATGTGTGAGGAGGAGGAGGAGGAGGTGGGAGAAGAGCGAGCGCTAGGAAGCAGACCTTCCTCGTTAGAGAGGTCAGGCTCGCTGATGTGAAGAGATTCCTGTAGAGGTGTAACAGTTAATCCAACTCATAGGTACAATAATCAAAACAAATATTAATTTCGGGGGTAGGAGAGGGTAGATTTGTTTTTGTGTTGATTCAGCGGTCCAAGTCCAGAGCTAAACTGGACCTGAGTCATGGAAAGCTGTAGATGTTTGCATTGGCTATTCAAAAACAGCAGATCACAATATATCCAATAATATCCAATACACACTGCGATCTTGTAGGACAAAATCTTGAAAGTGTGAGAACTAGAATGGGCCTCAGGTGTTGTGATATTGTGGGCTCCTGCCTCCTCACCTCTCTGGGGCTGCTGCTGTGGGGCTTGGGGAAGCCTCTCCCTCCCGTCAGAGCATGGTACCTCTTCTCCAGGGAACACAGCCGCTCCTTCTCCTAGAATGCACGCGCAGCAGCATGGGCACAGACGTTACAGATATAGATACAATGGATAGACCTTTATTACTACCCGAGGGAAATTCAGTTGTCAAAGCAGCACCACAGTAAGGAATGAAACAAAGACACAGGTAAGGGTAGACTCTGGAAGCCTTATACGTACAGAATAAGTGGTAGGGTAACTAATAATAATAATTATAAAAAGATAACTATAGGCCATTAAAGAAGATGCACGTTTTAATGGTGGATAGCCATGGTGGCCATCGTGATCATCACACAGGATATCATACAAAATGGACCAGTCAGGGTTCATGCGAATAAAATAGAGGAACATTCATTGTCACCTTTTGCAGCATCTGCAGGGCCAGGGTTCTGTCTTTAGCCATTCTCTCACATTCCTGAGCTGCCTGCAGTCCCATCTGTTTGGCCTGAGCATCCAGAGCTGCCATCCTCTCCTGGAGGGAACCAGTCAACAGCAACATCTTAGTGTCAGTCACCAATGTCACGGCCACATATGTATGACAGTATGCTGCCTTGTTCTTTTTTCTTTGTTGTGTAACAAATAAATGTGGATCAGGTTTCCCCGTGGGAGGAGGTCAAAAGGGGGGTGAGTGTATCAGTGTAGAACCATAATAGTGAATGTGCGGCACGCGGTGTGGATGTAGCCTGCACCTTCCTGTGGGTCACACTGCGCTGGTATTCAGCTCGCTCCTGGAGGAGCCGGGAGCTCTGCAGCTCCTTCCTCTCCTCCAGACTGCTCTCCTCCTCCAGCTGACGAAACTCCACATCCTCAAACTGTTTGGTCCTACTCTCAAGAGATTCAGCCTCCTGATCACACACACACACACACACACACCCGCACACTGTTGGAACACGCTGAAAAGAGCAATTGTTTTTTTACTTACTTAACCATTGTCCTTATTGCCAAATGTGACTGTGAGTGTGATGTTCACATAAAGAAGGCCGTCATTCATGGTGAATATTAATATGCAAGTGACTAGCAAGCTCTTAGAGGCGAGGTGCTGAGTGGTAATAGCAAATGCATTAGTATACTTGCAAATAGGAGTTTCCCAGCGTACAGACAGAGTAGCTAAGCGAGACGACGTAAACACAAGAGGTGGCACATACACAGTGTCTATTCATATCTCACAAACATGCAAAGAGCTAATGTGAACCTTAAACATGTGCCACCAGCTTTGAAGTAAAAAGAGAACCACAGCAGGGGAAGTAGAAGTGCACAATAAGCAAACTATCAATAGCTCTGTTTGGAGTGCATCAAACAGCGCTAATGTTAAGCCTGATTTATACTTCAAATAGTTGCACACGCAGGTGTAGCGTACCGGAAATACAAGTTCACAAGAGCTTGTACATCTGCAATTTTTGGTTGCGTGACAGATACAGGACTCAGGAGGAGTTGAACTTTTGGCACCTGAGATTTCTGGCCATGTGAAATCGGCAATTTGTTCCTAAATGTGAAACAGTTCAGACTAAAAGTATGCTTTGGAAAATGGTCAGAAATAATGTATAAAGCCGGGTACACGATTTGAACATGCACGGTACATCATTATCAGACATAAATGTACCTGTCAAAGTACTGTTTTTTGCCATAATGATTGTCTATCCACAGGTTTTGTAGTAATAGCAATTGTTATATTGCCTTGACAAAATGCCTATGACAAAATGTTCAAGAATGTTCAAATCATACATACAGTGCTTGACCTTATTTCATACCATTTCCCATGGCATACATTTATTTGTATTCTTTATTTCTGTTTTGGAGAAAATACTGTAGTCAATTTAACATGGAGGTGCCCAGACTTCTGAGGTGCATGTCCACTCTTCCGGTTACCCGTGGCTGTGACCCCATGCGCAACAACTATGTATAAGTCAGGGCTTTTAGGTGTGCGGTGCCTGCGTTTCTGTCTGTCACTATGGCGTAGTATAACTCACTGTTGCCAGCCAGTGGGCTGCTGTGTGAGAACACTGACCCTGCAGAGTCGCTCCTGCAACTGTTCCCTTAGAGACAAGTCACACTTATCAAACTGCCTCTTCAGCTCACTGTACTCTTCCCTCTGCCTGTCCAGGAGCTGCCGCTCAGCCGACACATTAGCCCTCCCCTAAAACACACGTAGACACATATAAACACACCCACACACACACACGCACGCGCACACACGCACGCGCAATCGTGCATGCATGTGTAAATGCATGCACAAACGCACACACAACACGTTCATGTGCACACAGCCACGCACACACACACGCACAGCACGCACGTACACACTCACACACACACATACGCACGCACCCCAACCCAGGGAGGAAAACAAAACACAAATGCCATCTCAAATCCATGCAGCCAAGCGTTCCATGTTAAGTATAATATATGATGAATGAAGCAGAGGTTAGAGGTCATCAGGACGTTATAGACAGCCAGGCTTCAATCAATTCAGTAGCATTCAAATATGAGACGGAATAACTGTTTTAGATCAATACGCAAAACAATGACTGCATAAACGGCATATAAGCAGACCTAAAACAGACAGTGGGTAGTTCTGGGTACATATGTACATGCATGTTAGGGTAAAGACCAGTTAGCAAAATCCACGAGTCAGCGCATGGCTCAGTTACAACTACATGGTCAACGGTATGTTTTTGTAATTTAAACCAACTTTGTCATTGTATATCAGAGTTGCATTTCCTTTTTGTGGGGGTATCACCCCCACGTCATGCAGACCATCAATATTCATGCTGCATGTTCAAATGCACACACGACATAAGGGTCAATTTGGTTACATTTGTACACCCTCTGAGTAACAAATGAGCGCTGAGGATTTAACTGTTTCAGTGTGCCATACATTCTCATGCACACTTGTGTGTGCGTGCATGTGTGCATGTGCGCGTGTGCTGGTGCGCGCGCGCGTGTGTGTGTGTGTGTGCGTGTGTGTGTGTGTATGAGACGGACAGTGCAGACTGGGTTGACAGGGCTATGTTTACTGTTTGCAGCCTGCCCTGCGTGCCCACCTTGCTCTTGTCTCTCTGGGTGGTCTTGTCCAGCTGGCTGAGTTGGAGCTGCAGCTGAGCAATCATTTCATTCTCCACCTCCACCTGTTCCTGCTCCGCCTGGCTCTCACCCTGCAGCAGAGCTCGCTCCATCTCCACCTGCAGGGGGTTTGGAACGTCTTGGAATGTCTTTATAGGCAAATATTTTCAGTCAAAATAAAATAAATAAAATATTTTCCAAAAAACTAAAACATTCAAAAGTATGAAATGGATTATTTTATGAGATAAGCTATTCAGTTATTTCAGTATGGAGAAATCAAGGGTTTGCACGAAATTGTGTTAGAATGCTATTGTGCTTTTGAGGCGTAGCTAATCTGATTTACATGGCATGTGGTGTACAGTAATAGCATTGTGTTGCACAGCAGTGAACCAAATAAATGCCAAACAACACACAGAGGTGAACCTGCAAACAATCCCTTCACCAGATATACACAACAGTAATTTGATTCAAGAGACGTTTTGTTAGCTATAGTACAGTATGATTGCTATTGTTCGTGGTGTGTGTGTGTGTGTGTGTGTGTGTGTGTGTGTGTGTGTGTGTGTGTGTGTGTGTGTGTGTGTGTGTGTGCGCACGCACATGCGTGTGTGCGTGCGTGTGTGCTCTAACCTCCTGCCTGGTCTCCTGTATGTGCTGCTCCAGCTCAGTGACGGTGTGCTTCAGTTGGTCCACTCTGGACAGCACCATGCTCCTCTCATCCTCCAGGTGAAGCTGGTCCTGGCTGCTGGCTCCTCCAGGCATTACATAGGCATTACTATATGCCAACAGCTCTTCACACTGCGTGAACACAAAGTTAGCTGACCACTTTAACACTGCATGGAGTCCCTATTTCATGTCATTATAGGCAAAGATTTTTTAGATGTAAAAGAAAAGTGGGTGGGTATCAGACTGATGAAGGTTGTTTAGACCGAAACGTTGTCACTCAGCTGAAATGAACTGCTGCTCTATAAGTGAAGAGACCTCTGTTTTCTCATGATTCGCATTTGTTTGCCGGCCACGACGCACCTGTCCGTAGGTGTGCACAAGAACTTTTCTCTACAAATCTCACCTCTTGATTGCTGCTCTCCGTGCTGCTGGACTCTTCCCTCTGGTACTCCTCGTCACTCTCTCTCCGCCTCGGAGCCTTCTTCTCTCCGCCCTGAGCAGATGGCCCACCTCCAGACTCGGGGCAGGTGCCTCTGGCATGCCCCTCCCTCATGCCAGGGAATAGCCCTGCCTTCCCTGTGTGGCCCAACTCCTCTGGCCCCTCCTCCTGGTTGTATCCGGCACACAGGTTCAGGATGGACTCCAGCCTCTTTCGCTCCTATACGGGAGGCAGGGAGGGCGGAATGGAGACGAGGGGTTAACACGGCCAGATACAATGCTGTCCTATTCCTGAGCGGCCTGAAATGTCCTTGCATGACATTGTCCCTTTGAAGCAGCTGTCGGTCAGCCGTTGGCAGCGGCCAGCTGTAACCTGATAGCAGAACATGGCGACGTTGACGTGATCTGTGCCTCAACATGGAGCGTGTAATACCCTCTGCCAGGGCGAGTACTGTACACAAGCATGCATGAAAACAGAATCCTACGAGAGCATGCAGCCAGACGCTAGTATTTGGCAGGTTCAGAGATGGGCAATGAGTTGGATCACTTCTCTGTCACAGACATCATAGAACAAAGTGAGCCACATGGAGTTGAACTGATTACTGACCACGTTCACACAGGAGCCATTTTATACTTACATCATACCGGGAGGGGTGGGGGTGTTGTTGGCTCTTGAGAGAGCTGCAGTGTGTAATATGTATAGGACTGTCAAACTCCAACATAACACATGTGGGACACCAAGAGGGGTCAGTTGGAATAGGAAAAGAGAGGGCAATATATATATAGGAAATGTGTGAGTGCGTGCGTGCGTGCGTGCGTGCTTGCGTGCGTGCGTGCGTGTGTGCGTGTCTGTCTGTCTGTCTGTCTGTCTGTCTGTCTGTCCTGGGCATAACTTGGGCAAGTTGGGCGCCATCCAACCATTTTACCTAAACGTTGTCATGAAAAAACTCCAGGTGACCTGGAGGTGTGCGATGCCGAGAACAACCATTTCTGAGAACCTGTATCTGCGGGTCTGTGGAGGACGCACCGAAACTCTGTTCTTGGGGTTGGATGTATCGGCTTCCCTGATAGGCCAACTGGATCCTGATTTGCATCGTTCCAGACTTGCATGGAGTAGTTATAGATTAAGTTATTCCTATAAAATAGGCATTGTGATTATTGTCAAACATGTTGAAAATAGCAGATCTATAAGCTTAAGTTGCAAAAATAAAACAAAACATATATTCTTTAGTTTTTTATATTTTTCACCTATAATGACATCCCCAAAATAGGAACACCAGAATTAAAGTGATGAACGTGGTTTGTGTTCCATCAGTGTGAAGAGCTGTTGAAGCCAAGGACCAGTTTCACCAGGAGGACCCCCTCCCAACCCCCCACCCTCCGCAGCCAAGGGCTATGGCTATTTGGGGGTCCCTGGCATGGAAAGGTTTGGGAATTCCTGACAATATTGTACCTAATTGCATATTTATTACACTTGTATACACACACAGTAAATAAACTCCTGGGTAAACTGCCCTTCTTTGTCCTTTGTTAACCTGGGTTGACTGCAGGTGAGGTGGTCTCAAAAACATAACTGTCAGAAAAAGACTAACTAAGAAAATAGTAATTATTTTATTTTAACATGCTCATAAAGTGAAAAGTGCAAAAAAGCGGAAAATGTTTCAGTCTTAGGACCTTCGTCAGTGCTGTATGAGTGGAACACAGAGTCTTTTTCTGACAGTTTTCACATTCACAGTAAATAGAACATTACATTCTGCACCACATGATACCAGAAACCCCTCATCAACACTCATTTAGTTCTTAACTCTGGGATGAGTTTCTGGCTGCCCTTGGTGCTTGTGTGATCATTTTAAAGCCTGACTGCTTCTCTCATGTTGTTATTCTTTCCAGTGGCTTTGTATATTTAATTTGCCAATGATAGGTTCTGTCTCTGCTCAGTCTATATATTCTCTTGTCACTACTGTATATTTCATGAACTGATTTATACTTTTTATCCAGCAAAATAACAGTGCAGGAACTAGGTAACAATAACACAGACTGTGCTAAACGGCTATTATACCTCAAATATATCTGTCAAGAGAAACTAAATTGAAAGCCCTCTCCAACATGTTAGTCATGAACAACTAAACTTTGCATCTGAAGTTCGTGTGATCAGTGATCTCTAACCTATGTATCGATCTAATTTTGTTGTCCCCCTTGTTCTATCATCTGTCTACTATTGATAGCACAGTAGACTGACAGGAAATGGGGAGAGAGATGGGGAGTGACACGCAGCAAAGGTCGTCAGGATTGGGATTTGAACCCAGAAGTGCCCCTGCATTGCAGCCTCGGTACCCATGCAGACCGCTACACCAGCCTAGATCTAAGCTTTTAAAGAATATGGTTTGGCAGATAATATGGAAATACATACCCTTGGCCCAAATGGGCCTGGTTTAAGAGGCCCTCAGAAACCTTCTTTCCTATACTAACTACTCAAATCTAGGCCCAAACAAGCCTGTGGTTCTTAGGATCTAATATGGTATGTTTTGCTGAGTTTGGTCTGAAGAGATGGGTAAAGTTTGTGAGTAAACAAAGCTATTCATCATCCTCAGTAATGCTTGCTTTCGCTCGGGGTGGACACGAATTATAACTTGATCCAGTGGGAGTTGAACAGACAATGTGGAGGAGGGGTCTGTGCAAAGTAAACAACGCTATTCTAAATGTAATGTTGTTTAGAATGCATAGCGGCAGGCCAAGATAGAAAATCCACACAGACCTGCAGTAATTGTCTAAGCAAACTGCTAGCTGGCATTGGCAGGGTGGGACCTTCCTGTCCACAGATTGAGCAAGTATAGCAAGCAGAGGAAACTACTGTCACAAAGACATCATTCCTTTTGACTGACAACTCATTATTTTCAAATTAGTGGTTTAAACTATTGTATAGAAATGTAATAAAAGTAATATTACTGTAATTTACTGTAAAATTCATTAATCCATTTCTAGTTTTTTTGTACATTTCTACTGCCTACAGATTTGTTATTTTATTTTTTATTTATTTTTTATTTTTTTGGGGGGGACACGCAAATAATAATAAGAAAACACATTTACTGTATGTGGAATGGTTATTGTGAAAAATATATTGTGAAAGATGATTAAAATAATTAACTTTTGTTTATTTTAAAAAGTTACAAAGTATGACTTTAAGCAATGTTTTCAATCTGAAACTGTACTGAAATAAAACAAGCAGGCAGCCTTAGTCTGTAAAACGGCCCACCGGTCATTGCAGTTGATGAAAAGACTAACCTTTCTACTCTGGCTGTGACCTTTACAATTAATGACAGATAAACAGCAGTGCACAAAGTGCTTTTGTCAGAGTAAATGAGTATAGGTTCAAGTTGGCACCATTATTACTGAGATAAGGATGCCAGCAAAGCTGTGCCAAGCATTTCAAGAGAACAAGGGTTTGTATCTCAGCATCAATTATACAATGCCTGTTTAAAACAGTCAGTAAATAATAGCATTAGCTATTAATGTAAGATGATAATATAGATTCTTACTATTGCATTCTTAAACAATACAATGTCTAAAATAAAAGCTGTTGGATGCAATATACATTGAAATTGATTTGCAGTATTAAAGATTCATAAGGTCTACTTTATGTCCCAGAACTCAATGTGGAGAAGCAGCATTCAGTTTTTACGCACCACATATCTGGAACAAACTCCCAGAAAACTACAAGTCTGCTACAACTCCTAGTTCTTTTAAACACACAGCTAAAAACCTTTCTGTATGTTTCTGCCTTTTACTGAGATTTCTTTAGTAATTCTTCTATAATTTTACTCACTTTATTTTTCTATAAAGGTTTTACATATTTTGTTTTCATTGTATTCAAATGTCATATCATCCTTTCCCTTTCCTCTGTGTCCTTACCAAATTCAAATGTAATGAAATTTGATACACTTGAAAATAAAGGACCTGATGAACATATAAAATCGAAACATTGACCAGCAATTAAAAAAGTGTAGCTGAGAATATACGTGTGATAAACAAACACATTGGGGAGTGAATCTTCCACATACTGTATACAGAAACCATAGTGATCGGACGCCTCCCACTCCAGCACAGTTGCATGTTGTCTCTAACTGTCTTATTTGTTACCAGAAACCTCTTGGTTCCTGAAATAGCCTGTGCTCATGGACAGACGGGAATTGCCCCCTCTGTGGTCCCTTCAGCTGTTATAGGCCCCGGCTGGGGTGGGCTGAGGAATGATGGAGGGCGGGCGGGTGCGGACTGAGGATGGGTAAGAACTATGCTTGTTCTATTAGGGCTTCTATGAATATAAGTCGGAGCCTTCCAGTCAAGAGGAGGCATCTTTATATCTGAAGGTCACTCTTTTATCGGTTAACACATAGTGATGAGAGGTATCCGGCTATGCCCTCTGCACATGTACCCTCAGACTGGCTGAGGAATGTACACTGGCATTTCAGACTCGGGCCAAATTGGTAAACCATGCCACCAGCACCATGGGGAACTGAGCTTGTGGCTGTGTGCCAGGACACTCAGACCTGCTGTCTACCATTCTAGCAGGCTAAAATTCTTGTCAACCTTTAATGCAAAGAAACAGACATACAGAAGAAAAGGACCACCCACTCATAGGAAGCAGGGACCCCGGAGAGACGAGGACCATATGTGTCTTTAGAAATGCTAATGTACAAATCCAAGGTCCCCACTGAAATCCATTCTGACATAAATGGATCAGGTTTTATATTTACAGTATACATGGTTCGGTTCAGTCCTAAATCACTTACCAGCTTCTCCATCTCTTGCTCACGGAGCCTCTCCTCTATCTGCCAGCGATGGTATTCCAGCAGCTCGTCCTCGTCACTGATTTCAGAGATGCTGTTTTTGCGTCCCCTGGTGTAAGGCTTCATCAGAAAAGGCTCTCTGCTGGCGGTGCAAGAAGCCTTCCTCTGGCTCTGAGGGCTGGTCAGAGGAGATGAGCTAGACAAAGAGCCCGGCCCCTGGATAAGGGCATGGCATGGAGTGGCCCCCAGCTGCCCCCCACCCTGCTCTTTAGCCAAGCCCCAGGTCAGTGATGGACTCTGAGCACTCGGTGGCCTCAGGCTTTGCTCCTCTGAGCTAATCACAGGTCTGCGTGGTGCCCGAGGACTCTCTGGGACTGGCTTAACGGTGGACGTATGGGAGGAGAGGGAGGAAGACGAGCCATGGAATCCTGGGGTACCTCTGCGAGACATGGAGGGGCTGGGAGGAGGCAGCTCTCTCAGAGCGGTGCATCCATTCGGATCTGGAGCCCTGTACCTTTGCAGAATGTCAGTGTGGGAGAGCAACGGACTGGGCTCTCTCAGGGGACTGGGCGGTCTCTTCTGCAGGGAAGAGCCTCTTAACCTAGGGCTTGGTGGAGCTACAGGGGGCATTTTGGGAGTCAGTCTGGAATTAGAGATTGGGGATGGACTGTGACTTGATTTCATGTTTTCCGTCTCCTGATCTGGCCATGTGCAGTTTGGCGTAGGACTCGATGATGCCTCTGTTTGGGTGCTCCTTAAACGTTTAGGGCTTCCTGGCACCCTCTTTCCACCTGCAGGTGCAGCGGAGATGGTCCGAGGAAGTGGAACAGGAGGTTGGTTGGTGTGGGCGGAGCTTATGGAACGGGCAGGCACCGGAGGAGCTGATGCTTCACCAGGAAGGTGCAGGGATGGGGAGCTTCTGTCATAGCTGGAGTCCTTTGATGTGGCTACTGGCTTCGAGTAAAACCAGGCATCCCCTTGCAGTCCGCTATCTCTTCCGTTGAGCATGGCTGGATGAGGAGACTGGGGAATCAGGTGATGGGCAGGTTTCCTAGGCCTTGAGGACGGTGAGCCCTGAGGTTCCGTCAGCACCAGAGAGTCCTGGAGGTCCTTCTCTATGTTGCTGGCCAGGGAGCCTTGTCTGAGGTGGCTCCCGTTCAGAGCACCATGGGCGTCTGTAAGAAAAGACATGGAAGCATTATGAACTAGAATGGAGCATAAATGGAAAGTATAGCCACACTGAAAAACAATCACGCACGCACGAACACGCACACACACACGCACCCACACACATACTCGCAGTCACACTCAAAGGCCTTGTTCTATGTACTGTAGTATGGACTCTGACCAAACCCAGGATATTTGGTTTCTCCAATGTGTTGTAATCCTATAGGGATTGGTGCTGCTAAATATAAAAACTACGGCCCCATACTTCAATCAGGGCAGATGCAATCTGGGCCTGGTCAGGAAGGAGTGGGTTGCACACACACACCAGACTGGGTGTGGTGGCTCATAGGTCAGGCACCACTTGTCAAAACCACTAAGGTCACAGGAGAATAGAATCTACAGCAGTGGTTGTTTGATTTAAAGACCCCCATAACTCTTGAGAGTTTACAAATGGACCAAACAATTGGAACCAAGGAACCAATCAAATGGATGTGGTTCCATTTGTACAGTCTCAAGAGTTACTGACCTGTGAGGGTCCATTTGGAATCCCCTCAGAGAACCCTGGGGTCTCCCTGGACCCCACTTTGAGAATCACTGATCTCTCAGTACGAGCCACTCTCAAGAGTTACAAAGGCATAAATTGTGTCATGACTGAAATAGGTTAATATGTAGGCCACAGATAATTAGACTTGTGCAAGATGTCGCTACGTACTGTACTGTACTGTATGTCACCACTTGAAATTGTCTATCAAGACTTACCAATTCTCCTTTTACTTGTGAGATTGTAATTATTTCTTAAAGTCCCGGTTTGACTGCTTATGTTTTTTTACCCCTTTCAACCCTTTGAAATAACAATTAAAAAGATTGTAGGAAAAATATACCCAGCCCACAATATAATAATACATACAAATTGGTCCTGACACTGTAAACGTTACGTTGTTTTGTTTTATACCAGTGTGGTGAGATCTTGGGGTCCCAAAGCCATAGCTTCCTCCAGGCAGCATGCTCTTCATCCTCTGAGCCTCTTCTGGGTGGTTGAACCGGAAGAAGGTGGACTGACCAAAGCACAGCATGCACCCTGTCAGGCCAAATAAACATTATGGGTAAAGGAGGAGCAGGTGTGTTTATGTAGCAGAGTAGCACTGCATGCCTAATGCCTCCCTTTGCAGTGTTATCACTGTCGCAAAATTGCTTTCTCTGGGTGGAATCTCCTTTGCTCTACATGTAATAAAATAAAGTGTCTTGAGACAACTTGTTGTGATTTGACACTTTAATGAAAATTAATTTAATTTAATTGAGTAGAAGACGATTCGAACCCATGTACGGTTTATACATGCTGTCAATAAGTTACACTTAATTTGGGTGGAAGACAGCAAGACATACACTCATTCAAATTATAAATGTTAGGCCCTTGTATGTTTACATTTCAAGGGCCTAACATTTATAATTATGAATGAGTGTATATTTTCATTTACAAACGGATAGGCATACAGTGTTGCTGATGCAGAAAATAGCTTTGACTAGAACTCAATGTCATTCAGCTGGTCAATATTTATGTGGCCTACATTTAACAAATGCTAACACTGTATTGTGTTTTCAATGTAATCCTGCGTAGCCACATAATCTTGCTGGGTTACATGAATAAATGATTCACAAGCGACACACACACACACACACACACACACACACACACACACACACACACACACACACACACACACACACACACACACACACACACACACACACACACACACACACACACACACACACACAGCTCTCATTGTTAAGCTGTGTGTG
>OOFJ01104583.1:0-13018 GCA_900323375.1 Benthosema glaciale
GGTCTGAAGTGGTTAGTGTGTTTTGTAACAATAATCTACAGAGTAAATAGTTAATCAGGTTTCCAAACAATTGTAGTGGAGTAAAAGTACAATATTAGACTCTGGGATGTATCGGAAATAATCTGGTAAAGTAAAAGAATACCTTAAAATTGTACTTAAGGACCACCATTTCTCAATTTATGTTCACATTTGTCCCCACTAATGTTCATAATAACTTCAGAAACCCGTCCACCATGAAGTGACATCGTTAGGCAGATATTTGTTTCAACACGTTTTTTAATATCATCATTCAGACCTGTGCCTCTATCGTCACAGACATCCCTGCGTGTAAAGTATTCTGACCAGAGCATTCCTCCCACTCAGCTTTCCTACTGTTTTGCAATAATAATCATCAAAAGTGAAGCCTAGGTGCCCGGACTGCTGACCTCAGTGGCGGTCCGGGCACCTAGGCTCAGTATAGCCTTGACGGGTTCAAGTCCCTATCCCGACAGCCTTTGCTGTGGGTCACACCCCACCAGCTCTCAACTCCCCGCTTCCTGTCAACCTAATGTTCTAATTAGGGATGCACCGATATGGAAATTCTTGGCCGATACCGATGTTTAAAATAACAATTTAGCCGATACTGATACCGATATATGTTTATTTAGTTTTTGTTTTATTTCTCTTTTTTGGGCCAGAGAAAGAATTACATATTCAATGCAAGAAATAACTGCTCAGACTCTACAGCTTGGTAGACTACAGATAACCAACATACCAACACAGCCAATGCAAAATATATGCTTATCAACAACAGATAAACATCGGCTACTGCCATCGGTTAACATCAGTTTTATTTGCCGATACCGATTTTGACCGATATCAGCAATATCGGCTGATACCGATTATGTGGCCGATACATCACTAGTTCTAATCTATCAACAATCAATAAAGGCATAAAAGCCCCAAATGTTGCATGTTGTCATGTCTCTGCTCTCTTTCCTGCATCTGTCCTTGCCTGGTTTATACTTGGTTGTGCATTAGTGTCTCGCACTACAATTTCAAATAACAGATCTACAAGCTCACGGTGCATTTTTTAACTTGTAGATTGGCGATTTTAGGTGTGTAACAGGCATGCATATTGGATACTTAGGTATTTCAAAAGAATAATTGTGTTACAATTTGTGTTACATTTTTTTGTTGTCGTCAAACTTGTGAATTCCCACATACAATTTATCAGTCACTTAGCAGATGCTCTTAATCCAGAGCGACACACATTAAGCAAGAACAAAAAACATGGCAATATAGCAGGTATCACCAATCACATAAAATGGTCATATAATAGGCTAGTTGACAAGAATTTGATTTAACTTAACGATTACAAAGGTGTCGCCCCAGGACAAAATTAATGAATGCATAGTGGTTAGGAATGTGCACTGAACTCTTAACCACAGGCACCCTGGGGTCTACAAGCTCGGTGTATTGCAAACTTAACGAGTTGTAGATCGGCAATATTCGGCAAAGGGATTTGGTGTAGAGAAAAAAGCTAGTGTACAATAGTACAAAACCGACTACACGGTCAAATAAGGGTTGGCCTACTAAGTATAGAGGGCTTGTGGTTAAGATAGGAATAAAACAAGCAGTGGGTGTTTTGTAATGGTGTTAAATATTGACCACTGCTATTTCTTCTCAAGGATAAAATGCTGCTCAACACTAGCAATGTCAGTGAAATCCAAATGTGGAATATTGACTTGCAAAGTAGTGTCATTGAGGAATAATGTGGTGGTATCTGCTCATCACATACTACTTGACCTCTGGCATAGTCCAGGAGCCGACGGCTGATTTTGGGCTGAACGTGGTTTCGTCAGTAAAAGTTTTTTTCTCCCACGACTCTTGTAGCTTGGGGTCACCTCTTAAGAATTCCAGAGGGTGACAACTGATATCCCTTGAGCATTTTTTGTTATTAACCCCTTAATGTGACCACACCATAAACATCCTATATATGGCAAAAATAATGTATTAAGGGGTTAATAACTAAAAATGCTTGAGGGATATTTGTCACCCTCTGGAATTCTTAAGAGGTGACCCCAAGCTACAAGAATCAGTTGAGAAAAAAACGTTTACTGACGAAACCACGTTCACCCCCACGACTCCCGGACTAGCAGTAGATCTCTTTAGAAGTCATTTTTAAGGTACCAAGTCCGAAGATCCTATGGTCCCTTATTGTGTTTGTATATATTTTTTCTTCCGCAAATATGGGAGTTCTGGAGGAACCGTCTGTTTTCGCGAAACGCGGCCAGATGGTAAGGGGCCATGCCAAACAGTGAAGATGCAAAGCCCGTAATCATTGGTCAAATGGTGGCGCTATAGCATTCAATTGAAAATACAAACTTTGAACAGGCATAGATCATGAACCGTTTCACCGTCGGCAATAAAACTTTGATACACGTGTGTCTCCTCATGCCAAACAACTTTTGTGATCTGACATTCTGACCTTTTAGATCAGAACTATTTGAATTATGAATAATTTCTATCGGGTCTTGAGGCAAAACTGTGCAGTTGCTTTTTACGAAATGCGGCAATATAGAGGGCTATGTGCTTAGACACGAATCCCACAACCATTGCCGGATCTTGTTTACACATGTGACTTGACTGTGGAACACATCTGTCACTTTGACCAGTAAGCTCCTCCCTCAGATTATCCCCCATTTTGAGCAGTTGGAAAAACGTGAAACATTCTACACACAATCTATAGACCATTATCTGAAATGCCAGTCGAAGAGAAGTTTGTACGTCAACATTTTGAACAAAAAATATAGCTGCAAGCAGCAATAACTGGCACCTAAAGCCATATAACTACACGTGTGCCTTGACTTATGCGGAACACATCTGTCACTTTCTACATGAAGACATTTGTAAAAAGAAATGTATATAGCTGGAATGCAGCAATGAAAAGAGAATCAGACCCCTCTGAACCGAGTGGTGCTGTACTACTGTACTGTACAAGCCCTCCTCCCTGGCCTGTGTGTGTTAGGCTGTGCAACAGTGACACTTGGTGGTCAACAAGCACTATAATGCTATTTCCATGCTGGGACGGACAAACCCAGCCAGCCAGCGACACACATTGCTGTGCATTGGAGTGACTGCACCACTCAAAAAGGCTATGCAATAAGCAAGATATTTCTAGGGCTGAGAGGGGGCTGGTGCTCAGCTGCTCGCCCCTTCCGAAGGGCCACCTTTCCTGGGTACCAGATGGGACGAGTGACACCCTCCTATAGCCCTGGTCCAGAGCGTTAGTGAGTTCTAATGCCGTGACAGGCGCTCCTCTGCTGCACATGGAATGGAAAAGTCCACTCACTGGTCCACTCAATGGAAAAGTCCAGTCCACTCAGTGAGTGGACTCAACTAATCCACTCACTCACCGAAACAAATGCTGTTTTGTACTGTTGAAGGTCTATTCTCCAGGGTTGGAATCCTTTCAACCACCAGACACCACCTTTTTTCTGTATATACTTTTTTGGGGCTTTTTGTGTTAAGGTTTTGATTAACATAGATTTACTGCGGTTAGGTTACCAACCGTCCCCATTTGGGACGGTTGGTTAACCGCCTGGTGTGTGTGTGTGTGCTTGGCCCCTGTTATCACTGCTTGCAGCTATATTTAGTATATTTCTGTACCAAACCATTCACAATCTTTTGTGTGATTTTTTTTGGGGGGGAATGGAAATCTGTGCTCCGTCATTCATCACCTGGAAATCATTGGCTTTGTTGTAGTGCATGTTGAGAGCTCTGAAAAGTTCCGATTCTCTTCCCACAGTCAAATCCCTGACATCGGCCACTCCTCCTTCCATGAAGGCGTGACGGGCATGCCTCTCCACCTGGATGTAGTAGAACTCCCGGAAGTTACTGAACCACTTGATGAGCTGTGAGGTGATGCAGCGAGTGAACTGGGAAGCAAACCACAAACACAGGTGGGTGAGACAACAGGGGTCAACATCGCCATGCTGGCTTGTGGTGGACATTTTTGTCAATTTTATTTGACATACAAAATGAACAGACAATAATATTACCAGAAACACATTAGAGGGCCACTTCACCCTTTATGCAACAAATATATTTGTTAAAGAGGTTTAGGAGACTTTGTGTGTGTAATATGTGGGTTTTAGATGGATATTAGCAGTGAACCCAGTGTCTCTGAATGATGTCATCGACACTGGGCTCACTTCCTTCCTGGACTACAATTCCCATAATGCTTTGGTGCACTGCTCCTCCTTGTCATTAACATATATGTTGTTTTGCAAAAGGGTGAAGTTTCCCTTAAGAGTAGTACTACTTAGGACCGTAACAGTTATACTATTGAGAGGGTACACATGAACCCCATTTGTACCCTCACAGAGTTAAGAGGTGGTCCTTACAAATAAAACATTTCAGAACCACTTGTACTAGTTGTTGGGCTCATAATGTGTTGTAGTAAATGAGTGTCATGCAGTACATTATTCTGAGGAAAACCTTGGAGCCGTGCCGTGGCATTCGGTAATTGGGTCTTATGACCAAAATAAAAGCAGAAAAACAGAAAAGTGTAAAGCAGAAAATCTCAAATTTGCCACGCACAAGACCAAGTCTTGGCGACGGACACATTTGTCCGTGTATAGACATGTTGATGACCCCTGGTGAGAACAATACAACAATCGTGAATGGATGCTTGAGCTAAGTTTGTCACAATTATTTAACTTATTTCAGTGGAATTTAACTGGTTTTGAAAGTTTGGTTTATGACTATTTTGATTTATTTATTTATTTTCCAAAAGAGAAATGACAATAAAGCATATTTTTATACTGTATGTCAAATGTGTCGTCGTTATTCTTTCTACTTTACATAAATGCTTTTGTCAAGATGATATATTTACTGTTGGCAGCAATAATAAAGATATAACTGATTCAATGTTAATTTAAACTTGATGGGGTCTACCTCAACCATACATACATAGAACGCCTAAGATGTCTTAATAATTTGGATTCTGCGGCGGAACTTGTACAACATATTGAGAACCACACAAACATTACATTTAAAGCTTTGTTCTTTTTTTTCTCTCAAGTCTGAGCAGATTACATTATTTTTGATTGATTCTATAAATTATTGCAATCAGTCCTGTAAATTACAATTTAAAATGTGTGTATTGCAGTTGTCTATTGAAACTAGTTCCCCCTATTGAAACTGTCTATTGAAACTAGTTACCTGCACATCATGGAAAAAGGTTTTCAACACCAGCGAGCTGGGGTATCGAGTGAAGAAGAACATGAGCTTTGCTTTCTTCAGATGATTGGTGGTTAGGCCCTCCTACACAAACCACTATTAAGGATATACACACGACTTTATACAAGAACATGGACAACAAACAGCAGTGCTTTGGAAAAGAGCATTGGGAACATATTTTCTCCAGTACAGGCAATCATTTCAATCCAGGACAGGGTTATGTTGCAATATTTGACAAGAACAAATTATAATCTTATTGAATTAAGGCGGTAAACTACAGTATATCTCCAAGCTATTGTCCTTTAAAGAGCAGAAAGTATCATGAACACACCATTTGTACACCACATGTCAATGGTGGTGATGACCAGGTTTGATACTAGAGCTTCATAGAAGCTCTTATATGGCATATACAATATATAGCTGTCCATTTTTTAAATTAAAATGTCTGCTTAGAGAGTAGATTACATAATTTATCACCAAGGAAATGTTTCTAATGCAACAAAGTTGTAATTAAACAGTATAAGATTAACAGAATAACAATAACATTGGGTAAAGAAAAACATTTATCTTTAGAACACTTTCTAAAAGGATACATTCAGAACATAGACGTTAGTCTTCACCGCACCCTGTAGGTCATCACAGTCGACCTTGACACGAGGGGCACACTCGTACATCATTTTGGGATCCGTTGCCGTAGATGTTTTGGGACTTCTGATTGATCTAGAAGAGTTGAGCTTTGTCCTCATTTGGACTGAGCGCTGTGGTATATCGACTGCATCCATCTCTGGGTGACGACGTTCCCCGGGATTTCCATCTTCGAAGAATCCGAGGCTGCTGTGCTGGCGGGGACTGTTTCTGGGGGTTTTCTCTAAAGCCTTATCTTCATGCAGAGCAAAATGACAGCTCAATGGCAGGGGAGACTTGGAATGATGATGGTGAACTCTTGCTAGGGGTGGGAGATTATTATTATTAGCAACGTGAGATTTGTCCGGTGGAGACTTTTTCACGACCAGGGAGAGGGCATCCGTTTGAACCTGCGGCACATGACGGGCCCGTGTTGTCTCAGGACAGGAAAGACTTGACGTGCCGTCTTTACAAAAAGACAAGCGCTCTCCTTGAAGAAGCTTGTCAGTCAGCACACCTACGCTCCCATTCGGTGGCCGCTGTAATTGCGGCACGCGTTTGAAAATGGAGTCGATTCTCGTGCTTAGAGCTCGTGTCAGCTCACATTTCAAAAGGTCGGCCATCAGTTTGTTCACCTTGTCGGGTTTGGATTTAAAGTAATTCATCAGTGTCACCTTTTTCCACCCTTGGTACGTCTTATCCGAGGGGGTCTCGTCATCAAGCGCATCGTGTGGACCTGTAAGAGTGTGATCCTGTGGCGGCGATGTGTTATTATGACGATCATCCCAGGTGAGATGGTTCAGCTCAAGAGTCCCTTCGCCATGAACCTCAGACTCAGGACTTCCCTGAAGCTCTGCGAGTGTTATCTGTCTGCCATGCGTTTCCTCCTTCACGCCGTGGTTCCCTGGACTCCCCTGACTGACACTAGTACCCGGGTAACCCGGCGCTCCACTTCTTCTCTCCAAGTGGTCGTAACGGTGCGGCCGAGGGCACTCCTGTGCCCTTTTGTCTCCCCGCGTCGTGTCGACCGATCCCTCGCCTCGACTCGCCGCCTCCGTGCTCACGTTTCTCATAGGGGAGCCTGCCATGCTTCTGATGATGTTCTCCACCCTGGCGCGCTTTGCTTGATGGCCACTGTTCGGGGGCCGGTCAGCTTGAAGAGCCGGACCACCGACCTCAGGCGATACGTAGCGTCTTATGTTGCTATGTTTGCATGGATCCGTTAGGTGTGAGCTACCACGATGGGCATCGCTGCTGTAATAAGGGTTATCCAGTGGCCTCCTCTTTCCCCCGATGGCTTCATGTGAAACAAGGGAAATGCCTGGTTCGTCTGAATTAGAAGACGGCGGCGTTGGGTTGGGTTGAAAAGACTGGTAATGTTCTGGATTGTAGTCCTCGAGGTAGAGGTTGTTGTAGGAATACATGTTCTCCTGTCCCAAAGACTTGGCTCAAACCTGGTTGAATGGTTGAATTTTGGGAAAAACCACTGGTGATGAGATTTCACATCATTATTAAGATAAAAGGCTCAATTGGAATGCATTTGCAGTATACATTAGATATGATTTATTATGCTGCTTAAATCAAATCAACTTTATCCTGTTCAGTCACGTTAAAATTCCTTGCAAGCTACTTTTAATGAGTGAATTTAGAATGCATGACTAGTCTACTACACTTACTACACTATTATATACTATAATTCATACTATACACTATTGACTATCACAGCCTTGTACATAAAGCACATTTTCACAGACTCAAATTAAATGTATTCATATTCATGGAGACAAAGACATTATTATGACACCAATACAAAAAAAATACTAAAATAGACTTGAATACAAATTTGAAAAGTAATTTTTACCTGTTGCCTTTCTTGAAGAGTAGAAGATCAGTACAAGGCTACAGAAAGAGGGGGTATTTTATTTATACTGTCCCGCATGCACGCGGAAACTCTCTCTCTCTCTCTCTCTCTCTCTCTCTCACACACACGCACACACACACAAGGAGGTGTGGTCAAATATGACTCATGTGCATTTTCTCTATGGAAAGAAGATATTTTCCATTGAGAGAGAGAGAGATACACTGTACAGTGTACATTTTACTAGTTTCTGTACTAGTACAGAAACTTGTTTCCTAAATATAATTGTGTAACTATATTGTGTATCCAGACTAGGAAATACTTAATCTATGTAGACCTATTTAATGTAAAACCAATCTGAGAATCCCATCAGCAAATAAAGGAAAAACAGCGCCCACTGTATTTTCCTCAAGATTTAGTCAACAGTCTGTCTTGAGACTAATGTAAGACTAACTGGTGCTGGACAGTAACCATAGAGTTATAACCCCATGAACCATAATGGTACGTACGTCCCAGATACAGTAGATTGTACAGTAGAACAATCCCAGAGTTGTGCCGTGCTATGTACTGTAATCTGACCAGAAATAAAGTTTCATGAAATCATATATGTTTGTATTAACTAAAATGTATGTTTAATTAAACTGTCGATTGATTGATTGATTGATTGATGTATTAACAGTTTGCAGAATGCGTACATTTCACACGATGAAAGCACAATTCAATGCAAAGACTAATACCGTGGACTGATAAAGCATTACACTTGTTTACAACAGTGGTTCCAAAAGTGGGGTCCGGGGACCCCCAGTGGTCCTTGAGGGAGTTCCAGGGGGTCCCCAGATAAATGATAGTTGGGAACCAATAAATGGACCCTTATGGGTCTGTATTTGTAACTCTTGAGAGTGTACAAGGAAGGGTCCAATTGGTTCCATTTGTACACTCTCAGAGTTGAATTAACTTTACAATATATTGGGGTCTCAGAAAAATGCCATTACATGGTGGTCCGTAGCCTAATTCAGGTTAAACTGGGGGGCCTTGAAATGAAAATAGTTGAAAATCACTGAAAGAGCTGTAAAAAAAGATTTGGCATATATTTTCAAATAGGAGGTCTGCAGGCTAATAGGTATCATTTTGGGGGTCCTCCTTGACATGAAAAGGTTTGGGTAAAGCACTGTACTTTACTTGTGAGTAGATTTACAAACGTTGCCTGTGGCAACCAACCAACCAGCCAATCACAGCACGTCCGTCCCTTCGGACCATGGGAACGTAGAGCGTTCCTTTGGAGCAGGAGGTGGGTGAAATCAGCCCTCAGCGTCTTCTGACAGAAATGTCCCGCCCGGCTGGCTGGATGCAGGGGCTTGGGCGCCTCTGAATGGTGGGCTCTGAATGGGCGGGACATTTCTGACAGAAGACGCTGAGGGCTGATTTCACACCTCCGAGTCCTGCTCCTGTTGGACAAGCAGTGAAGTTCCAGTCTCCAGAATCCGGCGGACCCTCCTTTCAGTCGCCGCCAAGCCTCAGACAGCGACGGCAGCCATGTTATCCCGGTCCCGGTGTGTTTACCGTACGCTCGGCCCCTCTCTATCAGTGGCACGGCAGGTAAGATGTCCATGATTGTCAGTGGAATGAATGGTGCTGTGTTTATCACGGTCAATTGTACAGTAAAAGGCCACCACGGTTAGCTTGCACGCTATTAACTACTAGCTTTGTCTGAAGTATAAGCAAGGCCTCATCCACCAAGGACAGAATAATGACACACTCACCACACCGCGGAGATCACTGACACTGCAGATGGACTTCTGTTAACAGCGTTAAATGACGTTGAAGTCACTTTTCCACTGACTTTATTTTATTTCCACTCGATGTGCCACCTCCTTATGCATGCGCATGCCCTCTATTGCTATGATGCAGTCAAAATGCAAATAGAGTGTTAAAAGTGAGTGGAGAAAGTGAATTGAATGTCATTTAACGTTGTTTAATGCAATCATATTAGCCTATAATAAAAAAAAAAATGTTAACTCGCTTAGTTGTTATTTAGATAAATACATCTACGATGAGTCTTGATGTTTGGATAATGTACTTTCTGTTTGGACGTATATATGGGCTGTCGTGTCATCATCAGAAAGTAGTCAGTATAGTAGGCATTCCCGCATATCTTCCGGGTGTGATAATGTCATGCTCATGTCCCCAGATCATCATAATTATCCTCTATATTGAATGCACAGACAAGAAGTTTGCTATGATCAACCAAACTAGTATTTCTAATGTTAATCGTGAGCAATCCAAAGAGGACCTATATTTCTTGCCCCTGACGATGCAATAGTCTAAATTCTAATAGTGAATTACTTGACCGCATACAGAGCACCCACCTGTTAATATAGTGTTGGAGACTTAATGACAACTATTGCAAACATAACTTCACTTTTAATTATGTTTTAGAGGCGCGAGGAGGTGGCTGCTGTCCTGTGCTGTATGTGTGTATGCATACATGTACACGTGCAGTTGACCTTAGAGTCAGTCAGAAATAGCCCATGTTATGACATGTCAAGTATGTATGTATGTGCGGTGAGGTGTCACTGTCAGGTCTGCCATGCACTTGTTCAACTTACAATATGTGGAACATGATAACAAAATGTCTACTAGAACTAGATCAATAAACATGGTCTGTCTTCACCTAATATAGGTGTAATAACAGTTTGCCTGGTGTACCCAACGTGATTGGATTAGTATATATACAATAATAACACAGCCGGCATCTGAAGGATTTGTAATGGAATACAACAAGCTATATAAATAAACATTAGACTGAGTGACAAGTGACAACCCATCTTCTAGACAGTCTCTAGTCTCTGTCTTGTTCGTGCTGGAGAAAACTCCACATTGGGGAAAGCATGGACACACAGTAGGCAGCAACACCAGTCATTGACAGCCCATTCATCCAAACAGAAAAGTCATGTATTAAAACAACGTTAATCTTCCAACATTGCAGCTGTACGGAAAGCTTGAATTATCCTCTTTCTACTGCAAAGTTTTTGTTTCATGAAAATCCACCATAGGCATGTTATGGGTTTGGTGGCATCCCATGAGAAATGGCTGTATGGCTTTATACTGAGTATAGAGCCTTCATATTGTGATCTTGTAATAATTACTTTTATCAATGAAACTGAAAATTTCAATTATTTTCAGGGAAATAATGTGCTGGTTCGACGGAGTGCATCAGGTATTTGAGCAGAGTACACCACTTGCATCTAAATGAACGTTTAAGTCTAAAACATGTTGAAAACGTTGATAACACAGACAGTACAACCAGCTAATGTTCTTAGCTAGCCTAAGAATTACACTCTCGTAGATGTATTTATCGATTCTGACATTTTCAATCTCAGAATCGATAAATACATCTACGAGAGTCCAAATCTTAGGCTAATTCTTAGCATGAGGCATGTAAAAAAAAAAAAAAAAAGACAATGCCGTACAACCAGCTAAATGTACCATCCTTTACTGAATCCCATAGTCATTTGATAACACATAGGCCTTGAAGAATAAACTCAAGTCTTGATGCAATAATCATGTTAATTTGAAAGAGTTTGCTTTCAATGTCTTTCTATTCTCTTTTAATCTCTTCAAGGTCTCAATACTTTAAACTGGGTCATCTACAGGAATGCAACGTTGTAAGTACTCTCTGCTCTGTTTGGGTTATCTTTGAATGTTTACTGTCACAATAACCACAATGGCGCCACCTGCAAATCAAATCTTTATAAAATCAACTGACTGTTGAATGTGACTTTATATTGTGCTTAGTTGCAGCAGATCAATTATACTGTACCAACAAAACAAAAATGGAAGAAATGTCTTCTTTATTGTTTCCCAGATGTCCATCTCTGTCATCGGCTAATGTCTTCCACGTCAGACATTTCAAAACATCACCTGTTCACAGTATGTAATAAAAAATAATCTATATTTTAAATGATTGACATATGGTGTATTGAACTTATATCTCTCTACTTGATGTCTAGCCCGTGTTGACTCGTGTGTGTGTTTCTACAGGGGATGAAGTGGTCACCGTCAATACCCCAGCGTTTGCGGAGTCCGTCACGGAGGGTGACGTGAGGTGGGAGAAAGGTGGGTACGAATGCGTGAATCAGGAGCGAACACAGTAGTGACATAATCAGGTGTGTGATGATCAAGCGACAAATTAGGCAGTGCCAGGTTACGCTGCTTCAAACGAAAGTTTCAACTACAGCATATGTGTGCGAGTAAATGTAGCAACCATGGAAACTAGTTGGCTTTGACATTATACTTACAATTGAATGACAGTATTTTGGAGAAAGTTCTGTCATCTGTCGTTTGATGCGACGGTCTCTGCGGTTCCGAACGCAATGGACACACTTCCATTGCCGATGTGTTCATCCGTCTTGTTGTTCTGACTAGTATACCGTTTTCTGTGGGCTCCTCCATAAACAAGTCGGCTGATAAACCAACGCGGTTGCATTATCCGACCATTTTCTGGGAAGTATTTCGCAAGTAAATGAGCAAAAGCTTAGTCAAATAGGCTTTTTCCGAAGCTGGTTGGCAGACATGCCAAAACACCTCACTGTTCCAACAAGTACCTCAAACAACAAGACACTGTAGAGAGTTTGAATGGAATTGTATGTACAGTATGTTAGCATTAGCAGCTTGTGACAGAACAGAATGCAATCTGTTAGCACAATGTTTCTTGTTGCTTATTGGACTGTAAACGTGGGAAGAACCGGATATACCGGTCAGCACATTTGCGTAGAGGGGTGAGGCTGTGAATCTCATGGCTACATAGAATAACACAGAATACAAAATAATGGAATAATAACAAGCCACATAACATTGCATTAAAAAAAATGCATGATTGACAAGCAGGTGCATAGCTTAACAACAATTACAGCATTAGGCTTTATTTTGGATTGGAAACTATTTGAACACAAAAGAATATAAAAAGGTAAGCTTAACTGCTTCATCTTGCATAAGCGGATTATTTAGCTACCATTACAGTCACACAATTTGTGCGTGTGGCACTGCGTGCATAAATATATAAAAATAAAGCAAAAATTAATCAGTTTAATTAATAGAACATATTTTCTTCAGAATAACACACATTCAAAGTGTACCATACAAAAATAGACACTTCAGAACAATCCTTGATGTTGATCAGGTCAGCTTGTCTGCAATAAATAAAAGATTATTGGCTACACACATAACAGACAATAGTGACGTGTGTGTGTGTGTGTGTTGGGGGGGGGGGGGGGGGGGGGGGGGTGTTTTTTTTTTTCTTTTATTACACAG
>OOFJ01104587.1:0-11229 GCA_900323375.1 Benthosema glaciale
CGCTGAGGGCTGCTGTGGTGGGCCAGGAGGCTGCATGGGTGGAGCGACAGGTCTCGCCTCGTAGCCCTCGTTGTCTCTGTCCCTGTGGCTCTGCGGGTAGTACTGGGTAGTAGAGTACTGGTTCGTCCTGTCCTCAGAGAACCTCACTCGGAGGCCCTCCCTTGGGCCTCCTTCCCGCTCTCTGTCCATTCTCTCCATTGGTAAGCCCCCTCCCAAGCGTAGAATCCTCGGCGACTGCGGCCGGCTCAGCGAGGCGGGGGAAGCGGTTGGCGTTGGGGAGGTGAGATGAAGGGGGACAGGGGAAGTGTAGGCAGACTGAGTTGGGGTAGGAAAGAGTGAAGGCGTAGGAGTCTGCACGGGGGTGGGAAATGATCCCACGGTGGACATCTGCCGTCCAAAGTGCCTGTCCTCTCGGCGTGTCCTGCGGTCGTCCTTAAGGGCCCTCTCTCTTGCAGCTAGCGCCAGACCCAGAGGGGACAAAGGATCCAGAACCTTCCCAGTGAGAGGGTGGATGAAGGTAGTGGCCGGCTGTGAGCCATAGCTAGAGGGAGCTGACTTGGGCTGGCCATCATGGCCAAGGATAGGGGATGAATACTCAGGCAGGCCAAAGGCTGGGGGCATGCTGCTGGTATAGTTGACATAGTTGTCCCCGGAAAACATGCCTTCATCGATGGACTTGGAGGGACGGAGTCGAGGGGTGGGCACCTCCATTTGGGATCCCTGCAGGGGCTGGATCCTTATCCCTCCCATGCCTCCTGCCCCCTCTCCTCCTCCAACACCACCCCCCGCCTCACCTTGAATGTCCTCTTCAGATGAGTGGAAGAAGGAGGCACTCCTTCGCCTCATGTCTCGGAGACGCTCCCTGTTGTCTCTGCGTGGTGCGCTCGCAAACCCTGTTTGGTATTGCCCGGCATAGTCCAGGTTTTCCATATTTTGCTGGGAGGGCACGGAGGGAGCGGGTGCGGAGGTGAGGGGCTGGGGTGCTGTGGCGGTCAGTGGGGAGGCCGGATTGGTGTTGGGGTCGTCATGGGTCTCGAGCGGCGAGTTGGCGTCCTCTGTGTCAAGTGGTGTGTCAGCCTCAATGCTGCTGCCCTGGCTGCTGCGTCCACTGCTGCTGGTGGAAGGGGCCTTGACAATGATGGTGGGGATGGGAATGGAGCTTTTCTCCTTTGCACCGCCTGCCTTCCCTCGGTGCCTCAGCCCATCCTCTATCTTTGACTGCTTAATCAGACCACCCCTGCCTCCCCGTTTGGCTGCCACTTTGCCAGCCCGCTCGCGGGTGGCCACATGTGGTTGTTGCTGTGGAGCTGGTTGGGTTTTGGCTGCAGTGCTTGCACTTGCAGGCGGCGTGGCACTGCTGTAACCTCTCCTCAGCCCTCCCATTTTTCCCCCTCCCCTCCTTGAAACCTCTGGCTCCCTCCCGTAAAGTGTCTGTACGTCAGATTGTCTATGGAGGGTGGGAACAACACCCTGCTGATTCATCCCACCTGGACCGCCTCTCTCCCAGGCTGCTTGGCTGGTGTGCCCGGGCTGGGAGTGGAGCTGGTAGTGGCCCTGGGCTTGGGACACAGGGGGCAGGGGCATGGCTGGCCCTCTCCCAGGATGCGGACCAGCAGATAGGGGCGGCTCTGGAGGTGACGTCTCGGGAGGTGGGGGGATCTCCTCGGGTCCAGGGACAGACAGGCTGCGAGCCAGTTTCATGGCTGGAGGGTTGAGGTACCCCCTCTCCTCCTCTGTCACACCTGAACACACAGACACACATTTAGTTAATATTGTACAATGATGAAAATACTGACAAGTATGACAAAACACAAGAAAAACTAGAACTGCACGCTGTCGAGTGCCAACTTGCGCACAACACACATTGCACACAAGTAGGCCATACATGGCCTACTTGTGCGCGAGCAGAGCGCAAGTACTCCCGACCCCTACGCACAAGCACTCCCGACCCCCATCTCCTGAACACTACACTACTCAGAACAGCAGTCATACCCAGCAGATTGGCCCGCGGGAGCACCGGGACATTTTTTTATTTTGATTTGAATTAAAGTCCAGGGTAGGCCAGGCCCAGGGAAACCAGCGCAGTGTTTCTATGCTATGTTTCTATGACATAATTATTCTGTTGATACAGGTGTGTTGATACAAATAGTTTTGAATAGTCAATATCACGCACAGCCATTACTCTCGACAATTACGAAGCCTCTCCTCATCCTGTCGTCCCTTCACAATAAAGTGTCTCCTCTTTACCTCCCAATGCTGCACATTTTACCCACGTTATTAACAGGAAATAGGTGTATCTTAACATCGTGGTCAGTCGGAGCTCAGAGGCCCCCCTGAGGGTGGAGGCCCGTTTCAATTGAAACTAGTGAAACATAGCTAAGGCCTCCTATGTTAATATTATCCATCTAATTAACAGTCCAAGTACAGACAGAAACTGTAATGGAGGTAAACAAAAAATATTGTAAGGTGCAATGGAATTAAAATCAATCAAAACGTTTGGATAAGCTTATTCTAAGCTCACTCCCTAAGCGGTATGTGTGATGTCTTTGTACAAGCAATGAATTACCAATAGATTTTTGTCGCATTATGCCTGCTTGCTGAGGTCCGTGGCTGGTCTGAAACTGAGCTTGGTTGTAGCCAAAACCTGCAGGCCCGGGCTGCATCATGTTCACTGATGACTGCTGCTGCTCATAGGTCGGCTTTAGGCGTTGAAACACATGCAGTAAGAGAAAGTCACAGAGAAAGAAGATGGTCAACAGGGTGATGTACATCCAATAAAAACATATATGTTAACCTTTACCTGTTGGGTTAGGGTTAGGATTTGCTCAGACACTATGACATAAAAGAGCTCTACACCGGTACCATACGCATTAAATATATTAAATATCGATCAATAGGTCTTAAACACACACACGCACGCACGCACGAATGCGTGCATGCGCACGCACGCACACACACGCACACACAAACGCACGCAATGCACATGCAGAATTTGATATGCTCGATGATTGCATGATCAAACTTGGGATATCTTCCATTCAATATGCACAAGGTATCACTAAGCATTAAGCACCTCACTGATAGAACAAATGGAAAGCAATGGATGTGAGAAATCTGTCAAATATATGCCTGGGGGTTTCGAGAGAGCCACTGTAATGGATACCAATCAGCAGTCAGGCTTTGGTCTAACATGAGTTCAGTGTGGACCTTACATACCTGTCATGGGGAGGACATTTTGAAAATGTAAGGACGGGAACCATTTCAGGGTTTTTACCTAAGGTTTTACCCTTTAAGACGGGAACCCATTTTTGGGCTGTTGTTGCTATGTGTACAGTATACATCAACATATTATTTATTTTATTTTTTGTAATTTCTGAATATACAAGTCACTGAAACAGCATGAAAAAAGGTCTCTTCCTGGACATAGAGACTGAAGCTGGAAATAGAGACAGACTTGTCATTTGGTTAGTTATTAAACCTATGAGTCATCATCAGACCTTTAATTATGAAACGTCTTGAAGAGATGAAACCATCTGTGTTTTTCAGATTCACACTGGTGAATGCCTGGTTGCCATTGTTTGCTTTACAGATCTACAACATTTTGGAAGGAGCCGCTTTCACACGTAGCTATATATATAAGAGGTACACTTTGTAGGGTTACTGTATGCATGCACAATCAATAGCTAATCATGAGCTACAATCCAATGCATTCCAATTCACAAGAATCCCACTGCCAACCTGTTAAATATTTCGAAAACGCATCGAAAGTACAATAAAAGTACAGTGATTTATACAATAATAGGTGATTTATACGAGCTCACAACACAACTCAGTGTGACACTTATAGGGAGCTCATCAGGCATTAGAACAGTGATCATAGTTTTCAACAGTTTCCAACAATACCTCGCTGGGGGCATTTGGAACAACGCTCTTGCTCCGGTCCCGTTCCCGTTCCCGTTCCCGTTCCCGTTTGCCACCGTGACCTCGCTGACCCTGGCTGTCTGATGTAATGGTGTGCTGGGCCGCTGCCAGGATTTCATCCAGTTTATCTGAGACGGAGAGAGGAAGGGGAGTGGAGAGCAAGCCAGGAAAGACAAGGAGATTTATGGACTCACAATGTAGACATGCTTGGTGAAAACAATAATGGGATGCTTTCATTCAGCTGAATTAAATAGCGCACTCAGTGTGGTTCAAATACATGGAGTTCAGTTCAGTTCAGTTCAGTTCAGTTCAGTTCAGTTCAGTTCAGTTCAGTTCAGTTCAGTTCAGTTCAGTTCAGTTCAGTTCAGTTCAGTTCAGTTCAGTTCAATTCAAGCCACTGAAACATCAGTTCTTAACCACTTGAGCCACTTTCTCGTACACCAAGCTTCGAAGCTGTCGATCTACAAGCTTACATGGCATCACACTGCGTTGAGATGAGATGATATATACTTTAAACTGAAACTGAAGCGTTACAACAGCACAATGTGACACATAAGTAAAACTACTGGACAAACAGAAAACCAACAGACACAAGTGGACATAAACAAACAAGACCAGGACCACCATAGGACCATAATATGCAATTTGGGGGGAGGCAGTTCTTATGCATTTGCGTTATAGAGTCTTATGGCAGTTGGCATGAAAGAGGGTCTGTACCACTCTGTATGCGTTGTGTGAGCTTGTAGACCATTGCTTATTTTTTTTAAGATATTTGAATAATTTGGAACATTTTCACCAATAATAACATCTCTAGACGTTCTCTAACAGCACATGACAAGAGCAGGGGTGATTTCTTACTCAGTGCCATCTGATATACCGTTCTCTTCTTGTCAGGAGCCTGAGTGGACTCGTATTCTGATGGAGGAAAAACATAAGATAGGAGTCCTCTAAGCATCAAAGAGGACACTCTGGCTTTATCCATTGATGAAAATGCTACTTTAAACTGCGAAAAACGTATTTTTGTCAAGCCACACAGCCGTGAGACGTTTCAAATTAACCCTTAATTTTGGTTCAGGGGCTGATGGGAGATGATGAAAATAAAAGCCAAATAACCATAATCACCTCCTTTCTTTTTCCACGGAGAGGCTGCTGGTAGGAGAAGAAACATGAATTAGAATTGGGTTCAAGTGTGACACGTGTCATGTGGATGAAGGGATGGAATACATACGGTATGCATGGGGCACACTGGGATGGTGAGAGTGCTGATGTGGTAGGAGTGATGGCAGATGAACACAGAAATGGGAATGAGGGGTGTCAAACATCTGTGATTCTCCCACCTTTCTCCACTGTTAGCGGCAGATTTTGTTCGGCATAAGAAAGAAAGAAAGAAAGAAAGAAAGAAAGAAAGAAAAAAGAAAGGAAGAAAGAAAGAAAGAAAGAAAGAAAGAAAGAAAGAAAGAAAGAAAGAAAGAAAGAAAGAAAGAAAGAAAGAAAGAAAGAAAGAGGAGGAAAAACAACAACATAATGTGACTATATTCCGTGTCATTCACAGTGTCCAAGCCATTAAGTTGTCTAGAATTATCTGTACTGTACTGTAATGTATGCTCTTGCCATATATGTAAAGTCCAGTTCTCTCACTTACAGCTAATATCCAACAATCGTCTTGTGAAGGGACTTTCATCTTCACAGTCCTCCTCATTATGCCATTACTAATTAAAAAATGTCATCGCACCTACAGCAGATCCTTTCCAAGGCCCCCCACATAAACTCATCTTAATATTTAATGCAGCGTTTTCCTCACTGGTGGAGGGGGGGTGGGAGCAGCAGGGGCTCTCTGCCTAGATAAGTTCCCATCATCCTCATAAAAAGGAATTTCATTAGTATTGCTGAGAATGTTAGTGCCACTGAGGTGCCACTGACCCAAAGGGACCTTTCTGTACAATCTAACGAAATCTGCCATATGATGTAATGTAGCTACTGAATAAACATTTGACCAAATTTCAGCAATTACCTGTCCAAGGATCAATAAAGTTTAACTATCTCTCCACCCTGATCAAATTTAGCTGCAAAATAAACATTTTGGCACAAAATAAATTCAAATCTTCTTCCAAGGTCAGACTCCTTGCAGCTAAAGTACTTTTCGTCTTCCTTACTCTTTCTCCCTTCCTTCTCCTCCAGTGTCTTTCTTACCCATGTCTTCCAGCTCTGATGTCATCGACTTGGAGCGCATAGCGATGGCAGGAGGAGTCAGCCTTTTAGTCTGCTGTGGAGCTGCCAGAGGAACCCAGCCAAACACAGTCTTAATGTTTAGTGCTCTGGTGTACATGTGCTGCCACCAAGTCACAGCCATGTTACAACAAGCCAAGACAGTGAAACGAGCATACAATCAGCTGTATCACAACAACAAAAAGCTGAATCTAGAGTACCGGTACTGGATGGATCATTGTTTATATCTGTATAAATATGTGTGTATATGCGTACCACATACCCCATAGCCTTTATTTTTTCTGGGGGGATGATAAAAGCAGTGTCATAAGCTTGCGCCGAATGGTCAGATCCTGTATTTTCCCTAGGGAAAATATGGCAGCTGACCGCTTAAAGAACTCGTTTGTAAAGCCACACCAAAGGGTTGAGACGGTTTTAGCGTTGTCCCTGTGGTGTGATATGTCCTATTGCACGTTTGTCCCTAGTGATTTAACGCATGGAATTCAATGGACCAAACCACACCAAAGGGTCGAGACGGTTTTAGCGTTAACTACTTGCAACCGTTTGGACCCAAGGAGTTGCATGGTGGCCCTTTGGTGTGGTTAGGGCTTAAAACATGAACACAGCTCAGCTGCCAAACATGGTTGCTTTGTGTAGACACTAGAGTTTATCCAGGTGCAATGAAACTAAAACGTGGGGTGGCAGGTAGGTTCACGTAATGTGAGGCAGGTCATGTTTTCAGATGCCTCCCTCCCCACACTGCTGTATAATCCCAGCAGGACTACCCTCTCATCTGCCAGGGCACTTTCTCATTGACAGTGGTAGGCTAACAGGAAACAGGCAGAGAGAGATGGGGAGTGACACGCAGAAGGTCGTCGAGATCGGGACTCAAACCTGTGACACACTGTCAGTCATTTTCTCATTGTCGCTGTGAATAAATAAGGCTATGGATATGTGTTTTCATCATTGCACTCAGATGGTTAACAAAGAAGACAAACTGTGATAATCTATGTATAGTGTATGCATATGTAAATTATGTGCATATGTCGAATCCTGACTCATTTATTCAGTACACATAAACAGATTCAGGCAATTCTTAGAAAGAATTGCACCCTCTGTTCACAATAACAACACAAGAAAACAACAACTGCTGTGCTGACTCTTGGATGTTGTTGAGTGTTGGACGTACCTTTCTTCCTGGAAGTGTCCTCCAGCTCAGGGTTACGAGCCACCATCACAACCTTGACCATGAGGCTGTTTCCACCCTGTCGGATCATGTTGACCACCTGCCTGTGGCCAACCTTAACCACGTTCTGGCCATTCACCTGGCGGATACACAGACACACAACCATCACATCATAAACAAACACATGGTCGCACTGTAGCTGAAGAAGAGATTGAAGAACAATGTGATGGCATAGGTCAGGGGTTTTCAACAGGTGGTCCGTGGACCACCGGTGGTCCGTGGAAGTATTGTGTGTGGTCCCTGTGACCATTCATTTAGTAATGTAGGATTTGTTGATTTCAAATGCAAAAGTCTTTCCACTAGTTGAGAAACAGTGAAGTGAATGACCTGGTGACCTATGATATGATGACTGTCCATGTAGTAATTTACTGAGAAGTTGGAGGTCAAACTAGAAATTCAGCAGAACAATTGAGTTAGAATCTCAAGAGGGGGAAGTGCACCAGATTGTCTGGTTGAGTCATTATTAGGAAAATAAAATTGTCAATGGACCATTTAGAAACAGCTGGGATGTATACACATGGGATGCGTAGTAAGTGTTACAAAACCACTCTTAGCCGATATCCTCACCCAACACAACAGTGGTCCCTGGGTTGATTCTAAGTGAGGGTGGTGGTCCCTTGTTCATAATCAGTTGAAGACCCCTGGCATAGACAATGACAGTCCATGCTATCCTGTTGTGTCCCAAAACAGACCGGTCGAAATTTCAATCAGAACTGCACTCATGCTGCTGCTCAAACGTGGCTTGAATTGACATGTTAGCAAATAACTACAAGTGGGTGTGCACCTCATGTGCATCCTCCACCACTGTTACAGCTTTCCATTGAGTTGTCAAACGAGTTTCAGTGAATGGACAGGTTAGAATGTGGACTTTGCGTGGGCTCAGAGAGCGCAGCAGATTGCCTGCTAGTGCTGATTATTCATCATCACAGCTAAAGGCTCCCTCTCAAGTTCCCAGTGATGGCCTTGAATTTTTTTTCGTCCACTCTGGAGGGTGTCCCTACCTCGATGAGGAAGTCCCCCATCCTTAGCCCCGCCCTCCAGGCCACACCCCCCTCATCGACAGACTCCAGGTACTGCAGCGCAGGGAACGCTGGTGTTGGAGTGAACTCCTCTATGGGAGTCTGAGCTGGAGACAGGAAGGCAACAGAGGTTTAGCAACAACAACAGAAAAGGTAGCCGATAAGGAAAAACAAGTTGGTTTGAACGGGAAGATTAGATAGAGTGAGAAATGGGAAATGGGAGGGATAGTGGTGGATTCTGAGAGAATGAGACATCTAGAATCTAGATAGAGGGATTTTGGGGTTAATTTTGGAGGAGGACAGGTGCTGGCTCACCTTTTGCTCCCCTAAGCACAAAGCCAAAACCCTCATTGTCTTTCTTCTGCAGGAGTACTGTCTTCTCCTTAATGATGTAGTCACTTAAAGAGAATAAAGGAGGACAGCAATCGGAGAGCGACAGAAACGCACAAGAGGAGGAAAGAGAGGGAGAGAGAGAGAGAGAGAGAGAGAGAGAGAGAGAGCGCTAGCTATATGAATTCTTTAGCAACAAAAAGAAAAGTCTCATTGTCATGCAAATAAAGCATTTTCTGAATGTGGGAGACAGTTATACTGCATCACATTATGAAATCACACTGCACCAAAAGATGGGAGGGTTTGAGTATATGTCATACAAGTAGTAGTACGACCCGTACAAGGGGGTTGATGGCTACGGGGGTGGCGGGTTAGTATCATGACGGGTGAAGACTAGGAGCACACACACAGACATCATGCACATACCCTTCACCAACGATGGAATCTTTCAAATGCACCTAAATTATTGTATTAGCTTTCATCACTGCCTCAGGCGGCCTCGGCGAGCAGGCCTGCTGCTCTACTGATTCCAGTGCAGAGCCACTGGTCACAGATGACACAACATTATGCACAGGAGGAAAATCCAACACTTTCCCTAAACTCTCTCCACAATACTCCCGCACGAAGACCGTGCGATACAGGAGCGCTCTGAGCGATATCATAGAAGTCAGTGATGATCCTCGCGCTGTTGATGATCTCCTTGAGAAACAGTGGGAGTAGTGTTATTACGGCACGTTTAGACCAGAAAGTCAAGCGGTTTCATCACTCTCTTACTATGTCTGGAGAGCTGCCTTTTACACGGCACCCGGCATATAATCGACAATGGACTCGGAGCCGCCTCACTCAACTCGTGTCTCACGACCCAGTGAGTTCTACTCTATACGATGTCAATCCACGCCGGGCCCGTTAAGAGAGCCTGGAGGCTGGAGCTTGTTGTGCTGCACAACTTGAAGGAGAGTTCTAGGATTTGTCTTTCCACAACGTCTCATCTCGCCATTAGTCGGTGTTCAAGTGAAATCAAACTGACGTTTGACTCCAATTGAATGTGCAGTGTTGTTCCCCTGAAGTGGCCCGCTGCATTGTGAAATGAACAGGGCGAGTGTTCAGTAAATACAAGTTTACATGCATACATCCTTCAAGCTGCGTGATTTATAGCAGTGTGTTGGCTGTAGAATTTATGAATGTAAAATTGTACACCACCACTAATTTACAGATACATAAAATACCCATGTATCCTGTCCACCACGACACTATGGTGTTGATGAATCAGATTATGCAGGCTACAGATAACAATATTCCATGTCACTTCATACAACACATAATCGAGCAACAATGTGTAATCACGCCAGCTGTGTAGAGCTGCACAATTACAGCTAAAACGGCATTGCTCATTGTTTGACAACATATTGTGATTATGACAAATTAACAATAACTGCAATTATTAGTCTTTACAAATTGGGGAAGAAATGTTTTTCCTGCAGCAGTCTTTCCAATCACAGTGGGTGTTCTGAATTAAAGGATATTAAATTAAATGTGTAAATTATACCACATTCTTTGACTGTTAATTAGGAACGCTAAAATCGTGGTGAATAAAGTGTTCAATCATTCGTTTCTTATCGGTGAATAGCATTAGTACGACACAGCGTGGGGCAGGTTTATGCTGTGAGAGTCAGAGACGGCTTAAACTCACAACTCACCAGACCAGACTTCATGCAAAGAGACAACTTTTAGCACTCAACATAAAATCCCCCCCGCTGAGGTCCGTCCCTCGTGCGTTCTCCATCAACGTTGCTGTTTCGCCAACACACAGCCGCCTGCCAACCATCTGCTCTTCACACCTCATTCATTTTTTCTCCCAACCCATCCTCGATCATGCTCTCCCTCCCTCTCCGTGCACGGATCAAAGTAACACAGAGTGGGTGGACGGATTCACCAGGCATTCCATCCATTGTGTGTGTGTTTGAGAGTGTATGTAATGTGGGGGAGGGATGGTGGGGGGGGGCTCAAACATGTATTTCCCAAGGAGATTGAGAAGTTGTTGCTAGTTGTGGGACAACCTGTATCTGAATTCCTTCACACCGAAGAGCCATGTAAAACTCTCCCGTAAACTCCCTGTCCGCTATGGCTGTGTCCGTACACCAATGTCCCTGACCGTTGACTATGGCCCTGTACAGCTTAAATGTCCCTGGTTAAGCAAAAAGCGCTACTGACTGGTATACACAGTAGAGTGTAAAATGGAACTCAATGGATCATTGGTTCCATTCATTGGGGGCTACGCTTTCGGAGTTAAAGGAACACGTAGGATTTCATGGTGTAGTGCGATCTCTCCAGCAGTGGCCCGAGCAGAAGCTCTAAGCCTATTAGAGAGCAGTGTTATTATGTTGCCTCCTGAGTCATCCTCTCAACGTCCACAATTACTGAGGAGAAAAAGGCAGCATTTTAACCAGTTATGTGCTGCACACACACAGTACATGCAGATGAATATATATATATATATATATATATATA
>OOFJ01104588.1:0-10427 GCA_900323375.1 Benthosema glaciale
GGAACTTCCTCTGCTCGTGGAAACTCCGGAACCGGCTCTGGATCAGGATGGCAGCCAGGGTCATCCTCTTATAAAGTGCATACTGAGAGAGAGAGAGAGAGAGAGAGAGAGAGAGAGAGAGAGAGAGAGAGAGAGAGAGAGAGAGAGAGAGAGAGAGAGGAAATATCACAGCAGGGTCGTCAACAATCAAGGCTCTGGTCTGGGTGAAGACACGCGTCTGGACAGCGGAGACATGGGGACGCACCGCCGGGCCAATTAGCTGCCGTTCCCTCTATGCGCGCCCCATCCAGTCGGATGGGATGAGGTGGGACGGCCAGGGACGCTGCATGCTGCATGGACCTCAGAGAGCGAGTTCGGACGGAGACGACGCAGAAATAAGGAGCCTATTATATCCAACTATATAGTCTCGTCTCGCGCAATAACATGCAGGGTCTGAGCTCACGGGCCCACGCGTTCTCCGTGGAGGCGCTGGTCGGCAAGCCCTGCAAAAAGCGCGTCAAAGTGTCGTCGGACGGCCAGGACACTAGCACCAGTTCACCGGGAGACTCCACCGGGAGCGACAGCAGCGCTCTGACCAGCGACACGGAGGACAACGGTGGGTGCGACGTTTTGTTTTGTTTTTGGAGTACAGCTGATGGTGTGACAGGCAGCACACTGCGGTGCAGACGTTTTAATGACACTGCTCGCGCAGTTTTTGTTTTGTTTTGCAGCCGAAAATGTTACGCACAAACTTGGAAAGAAAATAGGAGGCATAGCCTGATAGCCACTACTATACAATTGAAGGGCTGAAGTTTTTTATTAGGCCTAATCATTTGTTTGCATCATAATTGGGCTTATAATAAATAGGTTTGATTCGGCTAATATCATGGCCTGCTCTAAATACATTAAACAAATAGCCTTCCGATCGAGGAAACCTATGCCTGTGCCTAGTATTATGGCTTACAAATATTTTCCTTTTAGGCCTATAACAATATTTTGGTAATTGCTATTAGTATTTTTTTTTTTTTTTTATAAAAGTCATAAACGTGTAAAATCACAACTGCGTCTGCTAAAGAAACTCATTTTCAACTCATCTCATATAGGCATATACATTATTCAACTTATTTACCTTATTCTTTTAGGCCCGCAGGACTATCCGATCAGGTTAAGAAAGAAAGCAAGTTCAGCACTGAAGAGTCCAGAAGATAGCGGCTCTGACTCGGGCAGAAACCCGCGCAGAGCCGCCGGGGATGGCGAGGTGAGGAGGCCGGGGGAAAGTGACTGTTGCCCGGGTAAAGAAAGCGGCGATGTCCGGGTGGAGCTGCAAGGTTCTGAGCTGTGGAACAGATTCTATGAAATCGGGACCGAAATGATTATCACCAAGGCTGGCAGGTAGGCTACGAAACATGTTGGTATAGGCCTATACGACCAACAATATGATAACGTGAACAAATAATCAAATAGCATCAGAAAAACATTTAAGTATGATTTGCCAAGGCCAGTGTTGGCTGCATCAAAAGGACGACCATTCTGCTTTTTAGATTTTTCTTATTGATGAGATTTTAAAAACCACAAATCTGTGGAGAAATAATTGAAATATGTATCTGTTGCACTTATTGTAAATTTCCGTGCACATTGAGGAACACAACAATATGCTAAATATGCTCAATTAAATGTGACGAATTAAAATAATCCCCGGCTATGTATAATCTGTGACCGGTTCACATGTTGATTGCCTCAAAATATAGATCTTTATGTCCTGTAAATGCACCGTATTAAACATAATTGCACCATCCACTGCTAGAATGACCACAGCGCAGTATTGGACTCATATTTCGTCTTGTAAATACGTCTGCCAGAGCTTTATATGGAGCCAATAAAGCAGCCTACATATCACTTATAGGCCTATAGCCTGCTGTCGACGGATTTCTTGGTATTTTTATTCGTTTCGATTCATTACGTTTGTGATATTTGTAATGTTGTGCTTATGTGATTCACAAGCACAATTGTCATTATGGACTCGAATATATCGTAAATCTAAATCACAAGTCAGCGTGTGGAAAATACTCGGCCGGGTCATGAATAAACCGATTCAGATTTTAACATTGGCCTGCAGCCGCCTATATATATTATTTTCTCATTTGAACATTTATATTATATTTTCGTATAGAGGTTCTGTGATTTCGAAGGTGTAATTTGTCATACATTTATTATATGGCATATCTCTCCATCCAGGAGAATGTTTCCGTCGGTGCGCATCAAGGTGCGTAATCTGGACCCGTGCCAGCAGTATTACATCGCCATGGACGTCATGCCCGTGGACTCCAAACGATACAGGTGTGTGCGTGTGCGTGTGCGTGTGCGTGTGCGTGTGTGTGTGTGTGTGTGTGTGTGTTCAACGTCGCCTTATCCTCATTAACGGTGGCACCACCGCTGTATGTGACACAGGTACGTGTACCACAGCTCCCAGTGGATGGTGGCGGGGAACACGGACCACTCGTGCATCTCTCCGCGCCTCTACGTGCACCCGGACTCGCCGTGCGCGGGAGAGACGTGGATGCGACAGGTCATCAGCTTCGACCGGGTCAAACTCACCAACAACGAGATGGACGACAAGGGCCACGTATGTTCATGTTGCCGACATTCAAAACATCAATCATCTGTTTTTTTATATAGGCTTTCTTTACAGACAGTCAAGTCCTCAGTGTCCATATACATGTAGTCTAAATTTGATACATTCACAGTACACTGAGGATTTATAATTATACCGTGTTATGACAATTTATAATATTATATAACAATATTTGTATTGATATTGCATCATGCACGTTTCAGCTTAATATAGGTGATTTATTTTTGCACTAATACACAAGTCATACATAACACATAAATAAAATAAGATTCGTGAAAATGTAAAATAATATAAACTAGATTACAATTTAAAAGGAAGATTAAAAGAGACGACAATAAAAAATAAACAACTAACAGCCAATTGATATTTGAACATTTGTTATTAAATGAACACAGGATTTGGTGTTAGTGACCTGGTAGACTGAGCCCCTGTAATATGTTGATAGATTCAACCTTAACCACATACACAAAAAAAAGTTTAAAAAATTAATAAATCATTGATTAATGCATAGAAATCCTTTTATTAGTAATTTAACTCCGGGAGTGTATACAGGGACAGCTTATGCAGGGTCCAATTTGTTCAATAATATTTTACAGTGTTTAAACAGGTACTTGTGTGCATGCTGGGCAATAATTTTATTTAGAAGACTTTAGTCATAATGCTATACTATACATACTTATTTTCAAATAAAACCTGAAACTAAACACTATACAACAATACGGCTTTTACTGTTTTACAAAACTGATTTAGGTTAAAAAACAACAACACAAACAAATATTTTTAATAGAGTATCAGAGGGGTCAACATGCTATAGAGACCTCCTCTGCAGTGGGTCTCAAACTCCGCGTCTGTCGGCCCCACAGATGATTTCGGGTCGCCAGATGATTTCCTTAATGTGCAACATTGTTTTCTCACTCAACAGTATAAACCAACATACAACACATACAGCCTAGATATAAGCGTGAGGTATCTAAGGTGACTGGATTTATGGACTTTTAAGACCTTTTTAATACTTCTAAAATTAAACAAAATAAGAAACAAGACCATTACTGTGCCTAACCCTAATAAAAATGGTCAAACAGGCAACAATTTTAAAAATAGAATTCCAGCTTGTGCAGGGTAATCAAATATGATTATTTATACCGAAAAAGGTTGAGGACCATGCAGAAAAACACTGAGAAACTGTTGTGTTTCTGTTGCACGCTACACTGAGCAACCAAACACACTAAACACGCACTGTCCCACCATTACACTGCAATGGAACGGATGATGAGTCCACTATACAGTATGAACGGAAGAACACACACACACACACACACACACAACTGGAACAGATGTGAGGACAGCGCACCACAAAAGCACCCAACAAGAAAAACATTGGCTCCCAGTATGAATTCCTCTTCGACTGCACTGCACACATGCTTATAGTCTTAACGTAACCCACGAAGAGTGCCTCGAGTAAAATGAACACCGAGGATTTTACACGTTGTGCAACTATAACTCCACTGTGTTATTTAGAGAAAGCCGCCGTGGGGTGTAACTGTACAATGCAATGATTTTAGGATGTACGAATGTACTGCATGCTGTGTGATCGTGATGATGAGTCTTGCAGTTGGCATCTCATCGTTTATTGTTTGCTTTAATGTGACAGAGGCACTTTGAGAGAACAACTAAGAGAGGCGGTGGTTTGTGTGTGAGGGTTATGCTGTGTTATTATGTTTGTAAGATAAATATCGATTAAGAATGACGTTTTGAAACAGTTCTTGTTCAGATATGCTACTGTAAGTGTAAACCGAGCAGATTAAGTTCATCTTCATATTTCTTATGACAGATGGCTAACATTATCTAAAGATACAGTAGTTTGTGTGGCAGTCACAAAGCCTTCTCCCTGCAGGCTCCAGTGAGCATTTGACCATATTCAATGTTACATGTTGCCACACTGTTACAGTATGTCGTTTCTTTAAAGAAAGAAACAGGCATGAAATGTACACTGAAACCGGACCCAAATGTGAACCCTAAGGTCGAATTAAAGGACCCATAAGGGTCCAAATGGATACAGATGCATTCTGAGCCCGACGGGTACATTTCGGTCGGTTTGTGAGTGACCTCTCAAAGGTTAAATGGACACCTACACATTTGACTGGCTTTGACAGATGCATAGAAATGGACCCAAACGGCCATGTACGGGTCCAAAAGGATCAGTAACAATTATGGACACTTATGGGTCCATTTACCATTACAGATTCTGTTCGTTACATTTTAATACACTGGCTGAAATCCATAATGTTTATATCCTGGGATTTGAACCCAAAGAAATGAGACAGAGACCCCGCTTGGCCAGAGGAGATATCGAGCCTGTGCATGACCTATAGCCGGTTGAGTAATGACGGTGACGCTTTACAAATCTGTTTACATTCAAGTGTTGTGATTGTTCGGAAAATAACGTATCAGGGGGAAATACGTCCGACGGATGTTCTGGCCCGACACTTCAGGCTCTCTGCCTCATAGCTCGTCAGCAGGCTTTTCTCTTGGCAGATGAGTGAGGCTGGGAACGAGGCTACCTGACACCAGGGTCGACAGTAAATATCCCAAAGGAAGAGTATATAGATGGGAGACCACCTCCAACCACTGCAGATGTGCTAATTCCATTGTATCAACACACTGCATCATACAGATTGGTTACAATCATTACAGCTTTAAATTAACTACAGCTTTAAATGAACACTCAGTATTTATTTACAGTAGTTATAGCTCAGGTGGGAATATAACGGCTGTCGTTCTCTGCGTTCAGGTCATCCTTCAGTCCATGCACAAGTACAAGCCGCGAGTTCACGTCATCCGCCACGACCCGCGCATGGACCTGTCCCAGATCCAGTCCCTGCCGGCCGAGGGCGTCCACAGCTTCTCCTTCCCAGAGACCGAGTTCACCACCGTCACCGCCTATCAGAACCAACAGGTGAGTTCACCACCGTCACCGCCTATCAGAACCAACAGGTAGGAAGCCAGATTTACACGCCAATAATACACAGGGGTGGGAAGTAACTATAAGTACATTCACAACTTAAGTACTGTACTTGAGTAAGATGTTGAGGTATTTGTACTTTCCTGGAGTATCTCCAATGTCTTCTTCTTCTACTTTGTACTTTTAGCCTATACTCCACACTAACCGTCCAAAACGAACTGTGATGGTTTGGGTCCACTTTTACACTCTCCAAGTTAAATTGACAGATTTGACTGTATAAACACTGGATTTGGATGTTATAGTATCTGGAGACTGCACGCAGTGCACGGTAAACAAAAATGGTTGCATTGAAAGTGGTTCTTTGGCTCGTAATCATAGGGGCTATAATATACAGTAGCACCTAAATCTTGAACATGCTCATTTAGGGTCACAGGCCTGATTAGGCATTTTTTTACTTAATGTGGGCTGAATCACACAAACGCACGCTACCTTTGCACACATGCACATTGCATTAATCATTTTTCTCTTCTCTTGTTACAGTTATAATTACACATTTGCCTTCATACATTTTTATTCTTATGAAGAATATTCTGTAGAAAGCATTAATACTTAGTATTAAGTATAGTCATATTATAGGCTACAAGAAACTTGTGATGAGAATACAGTCTAGGAACTCATTCCATGAATCAGAAAACAAATGTTCGAGAAGTAGTGAAAATAGCTATTTTCACTAGTTTGGGTCCTGGGCAAACGTCTAATTTCTCTGTTGTGTCTAAAAAGTTAAAAAGTTTGGGAACCACTGCTATAGCACCTCAACCACATCAAAGACCCACTGAAGAACCACCATTTCTGTCTGTGTTGTAGGCCTATGTCACAGGGTGCAATGGCCTTTTGGAGCATTTTATTTAGAAGTTTCACTCTGAAATGGAAAGCTGTGTGTTTTGAATCAGAATGTCGCATCCCTTCAGGGTATGAGACGTAGCTCGGTTACTTGTGCGTGTGCGCACCGCCTGCGTTGAGTTTGTTTACAAGTCACAGAGAGACAGGCCGCAAAGCTTGTGTGGCTTAATTCTAACCTATAATGTTTTCAGATACATATTTTAGCGTGATGATTACGTTTAAAACGAGTATTACACTGTCTGGATGGGATCTTGAATGAGATTAGATTAGTTCTGTAATAAAAACCAGCTGTGTAGAATCAAACAGGTGAATGGAATCAAGATTCATTTTTATTCATGCAGGACTCAACATTTCATCACATATCACTATTTTGTTCAAAGGAATTATAGGCTATTTATAGCCTATAATAAAATAATAAAATTATAGGACTTTTGATATAAAAATACACAAATATGGAAATGTTCCAATTGTTTTGGCATAGACTGTTAGTGTTAGGTATGCCCATATGATGACCATGGAAAAGCTCTACAAGTGTGAAAAAATATTTTTCATTTCCTTACGTCTTTAATGCAGTTGAATTTGTTTGCACTCTGTCCGTCCGTGTGTGTCCGTGTGTGTCCGACTAATCTCTGCCACCATTGGCTTGATCGCATCCACACTCTGCACACACACTGCCTGGATGCCAGAGCTGTACCTCTGGCCCAAATGTTTCACATTGACCTGTTATAGCGACACCAGGAGGCCGCTTTTTGCAACACATTTTTTGACAGTACACCTACAGATTTTGTCCAAAATTCACGTGAATTGGTACACAGTCTCTCTATAGCCATTACTCGAAACGGGTCTTTCAGATTTGATTATTCAGACTCCATCCTGATTGGCTAAGATTGGCTTCCAGAGTTCACAGGACTGCTCCGTTTCCAACAAAATGCCGCAAATCATGAACACATTGTGTGATTTCAATGACATTTTTCACGCACATTCCCCCAGTAGGCAGAGGAAGAAATGCCACTTGGGAATTTTCTACTCAGCCTCATGGTGGCGCTATAACTGGCCCATTCGTGTTACCACCTATAACTGCACCGATCTGTGTATAACCTCGTATGCCCACTCCCCTAGAGGCCTAGGAAAAACCTTTGCCTGGAATCTGCTATTTATAGCGCCACCAGGAGGCCGACATAGGCCTATGTAAAACACATTTATTTTTTATTTATACAAATTTCACACAAATCGGTACAAATGATTTCTATAGTCATGTGATCGGTTTGTTTAATTTCTCATATTTCATCCCGACTGGCTAAGATTGGATTACAAAGTTTTCAGGAGTGGCCCATTTTGTACAAAATGCTGCAAATCATCAACGCAGTGTCCGAATTGCGGTGAAACTGCAGCACGCATATTCCCACATTTTTCAAACCAGCCTGATGGTGGCACTATAACAGGCCCAGTCACGTTGTTACATATAACGGCACCGCTCTGCGCAAAACTTTGTCAGCACACTCCCAAATAGCCCAAGGAAAAACATCTGGACTCCATTTTTCAATTCTGCCTTTTCGAGCGCCACCAGGAGCCCCATTTACGTATGTGCAAAACTTTTTAAGATTAGTGCTTCAGATATTATCCAAAATTCCAAATATCAATCCTGGTGGAGACCTGTGCCCAGACCCCAGAGAGGCACAGGTTCTAGTTTATTCTACATTTTAGATTTAGCCTCTCGGACCCAAAACGTAAAATATTTTGTCGTCGTTGGATTGATTCTGTCCATGAATCCATGCTGTATTGATGTTGGCACCATAGAGAGATAACAGGCAAACGATCAAAATACTCTGCATTCTCTAATTGTGTAGACTTCTTGTAAATTACCCATTCTGGGTAATTGCTTTCAGAGCAAACATTTTTAACTCAAATCTTTGCTTCTGGGGGGGAACCTGGAACAACATCATAGATTGGGGTCCGCGGGCAATTCCATATAATTCTGGGAATCCTCAATATTAAATAGTTTGAGAACGACTAACATAGAAACATTCAGAAAACTGTCATGATTTAGAATACATTTGTAGAATCTGTTGTCAGGTCTAAATGGATTAAGTAATGCAGATGTTTAACAATGTAACTCTTCAGAGTATAAAATGAAAACAAAAGGACCCGTAAGGGTCTATTTGGTTTCATTTTGCATGTCTCTTATTGGTTTCATTTTGCATGTCTCTTATAAAGATCTATAATGGTCCATTTGGTTACCAGCTCTCCATCATTTAGCTGGGGACTACCTGGAACCCCTCTCCACTGGTTGAAAACCACAGCCTTAATGAATTGCATGGCTGAGGTTTGTTGTGCCTCTGGTTATAGTTGCTGGTATGTATTGCTGTTTTTGTCACCCCAAAATAAAAACGACTAATAATAGCCGTAACAAAGTTTCTAATTTCACATTGTGAAGTGCTCTCCATGGCGGAGCTGATCCAGAAAGCTGATCTCTGGTGGTTTTCAGCAACTTAATGGTGCAAAGCCTCCAACACTCTCGCAGTGTATTTATTTTATGATGATGATTCTGTCACTAAACACGGACTGGAGTGACCTCACGTTTAAGGGAGGAGAAAAAAAAAGAGGTTTTAATCTCCAGCTCGTGAAAGTGTTGAGGGTGACTTCGCTGTGGTCTCGGCTAAATCGTAAATTACTTTTGGCCTGACCGAGATCTCTCTGCTGGTTGCTGAGGTTTCAGAAAGAGAGCGAAGCAGAGGGTGGAGAGAGAGAGAGTGTGTGTGTGTGTGTGTGTGTGTGTGTGTGTGTACGGGGTAGCTGACCCCACTGTTGGCAGCCATTGCTTCAGTAACAGAGCCCTCTCGAGGGACTTTCAGCTCTTTTCATCAGGGTCCGGTTTACGACCAGTGAACGTATTATTACTGAAACGCAGTAACGGCCTGTGACTCGGGCTGCCTGCGGGACTCCACGGCCATTAAAGCGCCATATAAAAGTCGGAGGCCCGAGCCCCAGCTCCAAGAACCCTGTTTGACATGGCTGCCCGCCCTGGGTGCTGCTGGGAGATGTAGTCCCCGAGGGACAGGTCTGCTGCCCCACGCGCTCCCATAAAGCTGAGCTCATTGTTAGCTTTACAGGTCACTGGTTGACAAGCTCTTTCTAAAGCCATGTCTGTCCCTCTCTCTCTCTCTCTCTCTCTCTCTGTCTCTCTCTCCTTCCCTCTCCCACCTGGCCAGATAACCAAGCTGAAGATCGACCGGAACCCGTTCGCCAAGGGCTTCAGAGACCCGGGGAGGAATAGGTACATTATAGAACCATGCCCTGGTGCACTTCAACACTTCACACTCACACTACAGTGAAAGACCCCGAAGGGATTTAAGATACAAGTCGGAGAAATTCGATCAGCCATAAAACCTTCAACTGAGGCTGAACTTATACGTGGTGCATAATTTCACACTTCTCAGAAGCAATGTTTTACATTTTTAATTACTGACATGTTATTTGTGTGTGTGTGTGTGTGTGTGTGTGTGCGTGCGTGTAGGGGGGTATTAGATGGACTGTTGGAATCGTACCCATGGAGAAGTCCTCTCAGCCTGGACTTCAAGCCATTCACCCTGCAGCTTCAAGGTACTGTGCTGCAACACTCGCTGGTTCGAGGACAAAGTAGCGGCTCGTATATCTCTGTGATTCAGGTTTTTTTTTTTTTATGTCTCTCCGCAGCGACCCCAGGTTCACCGACCAGCATGGCCTCCTCTCTGAAGGGTCTTCTCCCCGGCTCCTCTCTGTCACCTCCTCACCCGTACTCCCTCTCGTCGCTCTCGTGCCAGGACGCCGCTAGTCTGCACGCCCTCGGCCTCCCGCTCTACGGCAAAGCCTCCGCCGTCTCCCCTCTGAGCAGCAGAGGCTACTCCTCCCCCTTGGTGGGAGTGGACAGACTGAGGAGCTTGCCTCCCCTCTCGCCGCTGACCGACCTGCCGTTCC
>OOFJ01104593.1:0-11685 GCA_900323375.1 Benthosema glaciale
GTGATGGTGGATTTGCGTTGCGTCTCCTATAATGGATGCGGTCACCGGGTCTACTAGTGCAGGGGTCCCCACCTTTATATTGTCACGGACCAGCTGGCAGTTCATAAAGTGCTCGCGGACGGCAGGGTGCGCCGTGCGCGTAACAATAACATCATCACCATCCTCTGATACTGAATGTTTTGGCGTGAAATAATAATCCTGTACCGTCAGCGTGTGATGTGATGATGATGATGATGATGATGATGGTGGTGGTGTTGCTGCTGCTCGATCGCTGGTATTTCAATAGAACGACAGACAGGGATAACTTTCCACGCTGTTTTGGGTCTGAGAGGCTAAATGTCATCAAATCAACAAATTAATAGTGGGCCTTGAAATTAAACTGGTTGAAACCCACTGCTATAAATTAATACATTAAATACATAAAAACGGATCGCTTCATCCGTTTTTATTTATTTAATTGAAGCGGCTTCAGGCTGAGATGGTCTGAGAGCCTGCAGGTCTTGACAGGAATATAGTGTGAAGGACAAAACAAAACCTAGCGGTCGCCAGGGGTACTTTTTACACAAACAACGCAACGAACGCAACGCGCGTCGGGTTGGGGGTCTTGCGTAGATTGACGCAATGGACGCTGAACGCAACTGACGTTACAGAAAAGACGCAAGGGGAGAATTTCTGCGCTGCGTATGTATTTCTGCGTTGCTTATGTTGAACTCTGTATGACACTTTAGATGGAATATTAATTAGGTGTTATGGTCAGCACTTCATATGTCATTGGAAGGATTCAAACCAACCCTAACTAACCCTATTATACATCTATCTATACATTTGCTCATCTTGAATTGTTTTATGTAATGTATATATTTTAACAACACAAATCTTTTATATGGGGGTACACAAAATCCCCCCCCCCCCATTTTTCTTTTTTTTTGCAGTGACACCATCTGAATGCCAAACGGTGTCTCACATGTCATTGACACTATCGATTAAACTATATAACAGAGATATATATGGACCAATAACTCTGCAAGGGTTTAACAAGCCACATCTTTAGATGAGGAGCAAACCACATGGGTTTCCATTTCACTGTCGTCGCTCACGCCTGTTTGAGCCACCAACGTTTTCGTTGATGAATAATACAGAGATTACGCTGACCTGACCTTTCCCTTCTTCTTATGTTTCTGAAGCTATTTGATAGGGTTCCAGGACTGGTATATGACATGCCAGCCAAGCAGTGAGCCATGTACTTCATGATGTGTCTTGTGAGCAGTGGTGCACAGTACATTTACTCAAGTACGGCACTTATAGCCTATAACTAGAATAGGGAGAGCTATGGGTTCATGTATGATACAAGAGAGATTCCACACTCAAGATATTCATCATGCATCCACGAGCTGTAATTTTAGATTCTAAAACGTTAGTCCCAGTACTTGATTCTGATTGGCTGGTTTCTGATTAGACCGCATACCAAATCCCACGATTATCTACAGCGTAAATTGGTCTATATCAATCACAGCTGAGTTACAGTGATCCAGCATATCTGTAGCTGAACTAGGGAAGAGAAGCGCTTGATTTCCTTACAAACCATGTCCATGCGGGCTGGGCGTACGCACAATACGCAGTCTGCTTAGGGCAGCACGTTGCCGAGGTCAACAATGATCACAACATGTTTGCTGCGTGGCAGATCAAAGGAATGTGAGGTGCCTGCCGAGAGCTGAAACAGGAGGAATTCAGAGAATCCTGACACACATTCTCGTGCATACAGCCAGGCACTCAAAAGTCTATAAGTCCTGTGAGTAGACTTAAGCCCAAACAACTGTTGCATTGGTGTGGTCTGCCTAAAAAAAATGGTCCCAACCCGTGGTGTGGTTTGGGCTTTAGAAATAAAACTAGTGTTGATTAATCATTACAAGTGGATCTTATTTTGAAGAGGAAGTCAGATAGAGGAAGTCTGTTTTGGTTGTAAAGAAGCTGGCATGTTTTTGAAACTGAACGGGAGAGTTTTGTTTTGATGCCAGTGCTAGTCCCTAGTTAGTACCATATCATATTTACATATGAAAACCATGCATCTGTCACTTAAACAATGTACACACTTTGGAATTACATTTAACATAGAACATGTGGAGCATTAGGTGAGTAATTCATTTTATCTGTGTTGGTTCATGTCAGTAGGCTATGGCTGCAGACAGAGTTCATGTGCAATCTCATGCTGGCTAAAGTAACATTGTGTGTTTAGAGGTTACGTTTAGAAAAATGACTGACAACTGTTGAAGTCACACTCTACCGTGAGTGATTTATTCTGAAGATCGCAATGTCAAATGCTATACTTCTTATTTGTCAAATGACAAAAAAACGTATGTTCTTGATAGAAAATTAAAGAGGTTAAGTTGGTTTAAAATTTTTCTTAATAAGTTTTAAGACTTGTCGGATATGTCGGTGCGGTGGTTCTTCAAAGGTTAGTGAAAATTAAAACTAGGCAGTCAAATGGATTGGGATGTTTTTATCCCGCAGTCAAACTCTTATTGTGCTGGTTTAATATTATGGTGGTTCAGGGGGTAGACATGGGTGATCTTGCATTATAGAAGGGTGAGATCTCCACCCCATGCTCATACTGCGCGAGGCGGTGCAAAGGGGCTGCGGCAACCTGAAGATATGAGTAGAGTTTTAATATTGCTATGCTTGTAAAAAAGAGCAATAAGCTAAGCGAGGTCAGAAGACAGAACCTGTTTTGTATGTATGTATGTCTCCGTGTATGTATGTATGTCTCCGTGTATGTATGTCTCCGTGTGTATGTATGAGTACCAAAACATGCAACACTGCAACTCTGTAATTTCTCGACAGTTTAAGACATGGGCAGGCTAACCCTAACCCAGCCAGCCCCCTGGGCGTGTTCCTGGGGGTCTGGAACTCTGGACATTCCCGGGGACCCCCCAGGGACCCCCCAGGAACAACTAATGTACCGTAACTCCGTCATTTCTCGACAGTTTTGGACGTGGGGCAGCACGCCGGAACCGGGACGACCCCCTGCATGTGTCTGCAGGGGGCCTCCCATACAGTAACTGCAGGGCAGGCGCTCCAATGCACATCTTTGTTGTTCTGTACGTCTGTACGTCTGTACGTCTGAGCATGGAATGCCCGTGACATCATGTTGACATCATCAGACGTCATCATTGTGATGAAAGGCACCGCTCACTTCACACAAGTGTGATTTTTTTTATAATGTCTGAGAGGCTTGGAGGCACCACGCTTTTCAGCCATTATAAAATACAAGGTAACCTCATATCTCTTGTGGCTTATTGCTTTATTTTTGCTATAAACATTTTTTTACAATTGGAGTTGTATATAATTTCAAGAATGCTGACAACACATACCTCTTGTGGCTGCATTGCATTCTGGACTAATTTTGCGCCCGTAGGTGTTGAAACTGTTATATCTGACTGAAAATGCAGAGTCTGGAAAGTAGCCCCTTGCTCTTTAATCTTTAGCGGCTGCCATTGAAATCTGCCAATTATAATTTCGTTTAACGACCGCTGAAAAAAATACGTTCTCCTGCTAAACACCTGGGATACAACACAAGGTCTATCACCGATATGTGTTTTTAATCAGTGTTAAAGTGATTGAGGGTGAATGTTTCATTAAGAGTTACCGGCCGGCCCATTGTCCTTGAGCAGAGCACTTATGATTTAACTACCCCAATGAAGCTACTGGGTGGTGAACAGCAGAAGTTTGTGGTAAAACTAGGCAGTGTTCATTTATGAGTGCAGGGAACAAATGCACTCCATCTCTCCAAAACTACCCCCCTAGGTCGTAGCTGCAAATGCAAAAACTGTCAGGTTAATTAGGGGTTTGATAAACGCCAGCAAACTAAACAGTTGATATCTGGGAGTTTCTCTCAACAAGGACTTTATGTTCACGTGTTGCCACTGTCAGTAAGCTCTGTATGTCCAAAACGTACTTTTCAGGAAATGGAGGGAAAAAAGTAATTATAGATAGATAGATAGATAGATAGATAGATAGATAGATAGATAGATAGATAGATAGATAGATAGATAGATAGATAGATAGATAGATAGATAGATAGATAGATTGATTGATTGATTGATTGATTGATTGATTGATTGATTGATTGATTGATCAATCATTATGGGATTCTTTCCCCAAAATGTTAAAAAAATTGTGAAAACCTCACCTATACGAGATGGTAGATCGGCTATGTATTATATTATACAGTATGCATTTACCATACTGCAGTACAGTATGTCACAGTGACTGGTTTAATATAATCCAGAGGTGTCTTGGATATATGCTAAATTGGAGGCCTTGAGCTCATGAATTCTGCCAGGAGCAGCCATGGGGTTTGATTTTCATTATTCAGTTCTCCATGACCTGTCATCTGGTCTGTCACGCCTGGTTGCACTCCAAACATGGACTGACTTCCATGTATATACCATCTAAAAATAAACTGTGTTGCTGTACCAAACAAAATGGACAGCGAACTCCATGGCTTGCTCATTCATTTGGACAAAACCGACAGAAGCCAATGAGACCATTCATGTCGTGTCGAACATCTGCAACGCTGGGACACCAAGTAGACCTATAGAGCTTCTTCTACCTCCTTGTTTGCACTGCTCCAATTTAAGATATAGCCAAGACATCTCGTTTGGAGTGGTGGAAAGCAACTAAATACATTTACTCAAGTACTGGTACAGTACAGTACAGTACAGTACAGTACAGTACAGTACAGTACAGTACAGTACAGTACAGTACAGTACAGTACAGTACAGTACAGTACAGCAGGGGTTCTCAACATTTTTGGCTGGGGACCCCGGGAAATGTTTTGGCCAGGTCTCGGGACCCCCGCCCCACCGCCCAATACAAATTGACCGCTACAATAACCTGAATAATAGAGAAAATATATACTAAAACCAGATATAATCATTAAGGAAAGAAAAAAAGTTTTAATTTTTTTTGAAAATCATCTGGGGACCCCCCAAAATAATTTCGGGACCCCCCGAGGGGATTGTCGTTGTTAAAACGAGGTTTAACTTTATAAACCCCACAGGGGTTTCTAAATCTCACTTGCACAACCCAAATGTGGTTATTTCCCCCTTGTTTTGGAGTTTCCTATGAATTTTAAATTGTGTTACCACAAAATTTACCGCAATAAACTAAACTAAACCATTTTTTAAATACGCAAAACAAAATTGCAGCACGCCGAGCATTTAACACGGCAATGGTCAAATGGGTGGTCCACGTGCATTGCCAGACCATGTTTATTGTAATGATCAATCAATCGATTGTGTTCCGGCTTGGATCAATATAAGTTATGTTCATATTTATCCATTTATCCATACTACATTATTTTTTTGTAATTGTAGCGCATACGTGCGTATGTGTGCGTGTGTGCATGCAACCTGTGCAATGTGAAACATGTAGCCGTCCACTGAGCGGGGACAGGGTTTACCGGTATACCACTAATCATGTAGTAAGTTCCATAAAACCTTACCAGGTTAGGTTTGGGGTAGGGTTAGTAATAGTAATGTTTGACATACTACTACACCACTGCGTAGTGTTTGACATACATACATGTTCACCCACATGCATTGCAACGTGCTTGCGGTTAGGGTTAGGTTTGGGGTAGGGTTAGTAATAGACAGTACATGTTCACCCGTATATCCGTCAGAAGGCGACTATATATCTGTCAGAAGGTGAAAACACCCATGTGCCAGGAATATAGCCTACCTTAAGGACCCCCCCCCCCACACACACACACACACACACACACAGATGTTAAAGGGGTGGTGAAATGGTTAATTTGGGCATTTTATTTTGAAGTTTCAGCCTCAAACGCTGCCTCTGTTGTTTCTGAACCAATCAGAGGTCACATCCCTCTAGGCTGTGGGGTTCATGACGTGTCGCTTCCGCATCTGAGAACAACACAATGTACAGTATGTTTGTAAAAGTGCCGGCGTCGTGTGTAGCAACGCCAGGGGATTACTTCTTACCTACACACAACCTATATACATATTTTAGCGTGATTACGTTTAAACCGAGGAAATCACTATATTGGAAGCCAACTTGAATGGTTTTATAATGAGTAGTTTGTAATCACAACCAGCTGTGCGTGGAGGACAATTCAGCAATAGGAAAAACAAACGGTGAGCTTAATTTCTATTGGCTTTTATTGATCCCAACCGCGACACGTCATCACGCAGCACGTTTCCGTTTTCAGGAATTACATAAAAATCGATTTTATGGATTTTTGATGTAAAAATACACAAAAATGAAAATGTTACCATTTTTTGGCATCCATTGTTAGATATGGCCATATAATGACCACATATGTGGTCTAAAAGTGTGAAAAGGGTATTTTTCATTTCACTGGGCCTTTAAACATGTTGCTGTTTCTGTAGTGTGTGCATATTACCTTTCATCACAATGATCATGCATGATGATGACATCACATGGGGCAACAGCTGTGGCACCCAGTTACTGTACGTCGTTTTGCCATTAACTTGGCCTGGACGTATGTATGTAAGAAATTATTCCGTAAAAAGTCCATAGACTTGGCCTACACTACAGTATACGGCTTGTACTTATAACCATGATCCACGTCTGTGGCCAACGTGGAAGTGCCTCTCGGCTACAATAAGTTCGATTGAGCCGTTTGTGTTGCGACCCGATAGGCAGAGAATAGTAAATCATGTTCTGGTGAGAGTGTTAGTCTCGACTACCACTCAAAGTGGCTACTGCATGGCCAATCACAGCCTCCTTGCACAAGTGCACTGGCCAATCACAGTGTGTCCTTGCACAATCCACATTGCTGCTACTGCTATCCACTGAGTTCTCTATATGCCATATTAGGGCATCACCTTACCTTATTAGCCAACCCAACTCAGAGGATTCATGGATTGGCTGAGCTTACCGTGACATTGTATCACCAGATCAATATGCTGTAAATGGTAGTGTAGGCAAATAGCTCTCCATTCTTGAGTAAGCCTTCATTAGACCACATAGTTTCTGGTGTGTGAAATGTTGCAATGGACCTTTCATCTAGACAGAGCGCCTGGGATGAAATGGGGAGGAAGGAGTAGTACTCATGTGTCAGTGGGGCACACAGTGTACTGCTTCGGAGGGTACATCACATACGACGTTGCCGATGAGGAGGAACTTCTTCATCAGATTAACGTGTGCCTCTTCAACACAGTGTCTTTGCACTGGATGATGTTGGCAGAGCACGAACACATCCCCGGGGCTCCCTCCAACCGTATGGGCCACACAGCTCAGCTGGTAGGAGATATCGTCTACATCTGGGGTGGGGAAACTTACACTGGGCGGTACTGCAACACGCTTTACGCATTTGAGGTGGACATTCACAGATGGTTCAAGCCCACTGTTTCCGGGACTGTCCCAGAGGCGAGGGTCGACCACTCGGCCTGTGTTGTTGGGAACGTCATGTATATCTACGGAGGATACACCCAGCGGGCTGGTTCCACCAATAGATTATACAAGCTGGACACTTCCACAATGGTCTGGTCTTTAGTTAACACCAGCGGCACGCGACCGCCCGTTTTTTCCCCATACTATGCCACCACAACCATCATCGGCACAAAGATGTATGTATTTGGGTACCGGTCGGATGAGGACCGGGTTGGGATCCAGGAGGAGATCCTTGACCTGGCCCAGGAGCAGAACCACTACAAACACATCCGCGTGTTTGACACGGAGACCGAGCGATGGCTGACGACGCCTCCTGCGCGGCTCCTTCCGGGACGACGCAGGCGTCACTCCGCGTTCGCCCACAACGGCGAGCTGTACATATTTGACAGCAACAATTTTCGTCTGGGCCGGGAATTCAACGACCTCTGGAAGTTTAATCCAGAGACCTTCTCATGGAAGAAGGTCGAGCCCAAGGGGGAAGGCCCAACGCAAGGGTCGATGACGTCGATGTGCTGCATGGTGAAAGATCGTATCGTTTTTGGAGGACACAGATACCTGTACACCGATGACCTGTACATCTTAGACTTAAATCCAAGTATGAAGACGTTATGCAAGCTAGCGGTTGTACGGTATGGTCTGGAACAGTCTGAGCTCCCACACAACATCAGGTGGGAACTGGCAGCCATGACTACCAACAGCAAGGAGACAGAAACAAACCATGCTAGTGGGAGCATTAGTTCTTCACATCTAGACTGAGTGAGATACCCTTGAAAGCACTTGAATGGATGCTCTAGTGTGGTGTAGCCTGGGGTTGCATCATCGACACATTGTAAACCATGGAATGTGAGGGAGCTGGCAAACTTTGTTGAGACACTATGCCCCATAGAGGTGACAATGAGGTTATATCTTCCCTTCTTCTCTGGAATCCTGCCTCAAAGCAGACCAGAGGTAGAAAACTGTCGTTCCCTGATGTCATCATGCACATTCAAAGATCATATGAAAGCAATGCAGATTACACAAGCCCCTATATGCCGGCATGTACCACTCTTGAGTTCTTTTAAAGAATCACTTTTCTTTATAAGTTCAAAGGTTATTGTTTTTCTACTGTTTTGTTTTTCTAATTCTGGCAATTTTTGCTGTTCTGCGTTGTTGCTTTCCACGACGAACTTCGGCGATATGGTAGAGGGTCTTCTGACCTTTAGATCTCCCAGTGATGTGATTGTATGGATTATATGATCACAATCTATCCACTCCTGGGATTTTCATAGCCTGGTTAACCACTCCCCCTTGAAGTCGCATTTCCATTAATTTGTGCCGAAAAGTCTGTACCCTGCTAATGTATGGTTGGCTGTGGTAATACAGTGTTGACAGACAATCCCTTCAGCCAATCAGAGTAAGAGAAAAAAGTGATGTCATCTCCAGTCTCCAACCAGCGAACAACTTTATGGCTTGACCCGTCTTATCATTGCTTGCAGCTATATTTATTATTATTTTCACGCTATTAGTGTGGTTGCTATAGGCAACACACCATTGTTCTCAGTCTGACATTTTTTGCCAGCAATGTGAACCTTCTTTTTGTTAACTTTTGCACAACAGAAAAGTGAAGCTTTTGGTCCATGCTTTGTACACTGTATCACAATATACAATATAAGTGGTAAGACTGAATTCAGTTCCCAATTTATTCCTCACATGCAACCAGACTTGCAATTTCCCAGAATTGCACTTTTCTAGTTTTTCTTTTTTTGTTGTAACTTGTTATTGCTTCTACAATGAGGAGGAATAAAACCAAAAATTGACTCGTCCCAAGTGTTTGGACTGGTATTATTCAGGGAATTAATTGGGTATGCTTTTGCGAGCACACACGTTTTCAACGTTTGTCCATTTAGTTCTGTCCACTCTCTGTAGCTATTAGCTGTTAATTGAAAAGTAGGGACTGGATGGATGGGGTCACACTTGAATTTGTTGAACTTTTTGTGCAGCACCAGACACCGTAGCTCCGCTAACAGTCACTGATGGAAAGTAACTAAGTACATTTACTCAAGTATGGTGTGGATTAGGGCACCTAGACAAAATAATAACACTTGTGTGAAGTGAGGGGCGCTCTTATCATATTAAATCATCACATTCTGTGCTCAGCCAATGAATCAAATCATCACATTCCGTGGTACACACAGACACACAAAGTCAGGCATAGGAGGAGCTATTAACTAACAATACAATGAGAATGGTGGGCTCAGGGGGCACAGTGGTAAAGTGCCTGCACACCACCGCAGAGGTTGTGGGCTTTAATCCATCGTGGTGCATCCGGCTTTGTCAAGTGTCTACAAGAACACAATTGGCCCGTGTTCATCAGAGGTAAGCCGGGCGGTGACTCAGGGGAGGGTGCAATAGTCACACGCAATCCTGCGGATCTGGGGCGGCACCTGTCGGCGGGGAATGTTGGACAGGAGTAGTATAGGTTCTACGTCCTTGCAGTGGAGGCTCCTCACTGGCAGGTGAATCAGAAGGATACAACAGCAGTGACATCACAAGTAAGACACGTAAACGTGTGAAGCGAACGCAGTGTATTTGAAGTCCGTCAAAATGATTTTGTATATTTGCATGGGCAGGTTATGTGTGTGGTTGTGACAGACAGACACAACACACTGACTGCACTGCCTTTGGCTGCATATAACGACTAGTCTATAAATCAGGGGTAAAAAGGGGTAAAAAGCTAAAATCACATTCGTGTGAAGTGAGGGGCGCTCTTCAATTTATGTTATTATCTTTTAACCATTATACGATGTTTTAAAAAACAAACAATACAAGGTTGCTAATCATTGTTTTACACGTCACCACTTGAGATTGACAGAAAGCAAACAACAATTATCATGGATATTATACACATATTGGATAAATGACAGCTGAAGGTGAGACATATGTTGTTTTCTTTAGTTACCAGTAGGCGACTGTGTGTGCCAGAAATAAGTGAAATGTACAGAAGCTGTCCAAAATATACCCACTTATTAATATTACCTTCAGCTGCCGTCGGTTAGCCATCTGTCAGAAAAAGTTCCATCCATCTGTTTTGTATGACAAGCTGTTTATTTACCAGCAGCACTCAACAATCTCTCTGAATCTGTAAAAAGAGAATAAACCAAATGGTGAAAGGTCCTCAAGGTCCTTGATGCTTTTAAACGCAGCTTGCATTTTAGCGACACGCCCACCAGCCACAAAGGGGTCGGCGCCGTGACCCCTCGGGTTACCGTCGGGCTTGGGCTTGGGGTTTAGCGCTACAGTGAGGGTTAAGGTTGAGGCATATAGGGCTGTTCTCCCATGACATACAGTGGGCGGCGATGTTGATTCACTCCACTCCACACTTCCCTCCACACACACATCTTACCATATTGTCGCCGTCGGGCAGAAACCTCATATCTCCATACATTAACATTGGAGCTTTTAAGTAAAATATTGCTCTACTTGATCATACTGAGGCGTCATACGAAACCATCAAAAGTAGCAGTCCAAAAAGCTCCAAAGGCAGCATGAAACGATACGCTTGTCGCTTGTCGATCTGCTACTTTTAGTTTGTGCTATACTTTTGCTGTTTCTTTTACAGTTTTGGACATATGAGGTTTCCACCCCGGCAGAGAGGATTTGAACCATGCCCTTGGCGAGGCTAAAATAAATAAATAATACAAATGAAAGCACAAAGAGCTCCGATTTGTGATCTGTCAGAGGTCAGAGTTGGCTCTACGTGCTACACACAGACGACACAGGACCTACATGCAACGACGAGGCCAGATGACCGCTGCATGCGCTCATCTGGCAATCATTGGGGAGGAAATGATTGAATTTAGATGCTTTGAGGGGCAACTAAACTAAACCCCCACCATTATTTACCACTAGGGCCTATTAGTTCCCATATTAGCAGGTGCAGATGGGTCTCCCTGTGCCAGCTTTGTATAGCGCTCACAGCTGGCATGCCTGGCATGCCTGGACTGTGGCCACTCATAGGAGGACAAAAGAGATTCCATACTATTCTATGTAAATGATTGTTTAAAAATTACAATATTGATTTGAATAAATTATAGATTCTTATTTAAAATTTCTACCTTATTAACTCTTTACTTTAAGTGCCAAAAATAGCAGATGTACAAGCTCTCAACAGTATTTGGGTTGTGATGGCATTGTGCAACAAAGTGTTGTTAATCAGACTTATCACTTTAGTCAATTATAAAACATAATTGAACTACATGATCCCCCAAC
>OOFJ01104600.1:0-10391 GCA_900323375.1 Benthosema glaciale
TAGCCTCCACTACACACACACACACACACACACACACACACACACACACACACACACACACACACACACACACACACACACACACACACACACACACACACACACACACACACACACACACATTCTACAGGCCATCTGGACAGCAAGATCTACTGCGATGCTAGGGGGGCAATGACACACCTGCGGGGGGGGGACAAAAGTGACTCAGCATCTCACTGTAAGGCTCATGAAAAAAACATTGTCCGTTCTGGAGGGACAAGGGCTTCTATTGCCCTTGTCAAGGGCATGCTATTGTGAGGAGGAACCTCATGTCCCTCACAATAGCAATTACACTCGATTTTGAGCCTTTCTTTGGAGCCTGTCAAGAAACATCATGCTTAGGCGAGTAGATAAAAGCTGTGCTTATGTGGAGGGAACTCGTGCACAGTCTCTCACCATTGCATGTCTCTGATGCTCCAAGCTAGCCAGCTGTGTGGACTTGCATACTGTACTGTACTGTACTGTACTGTACTGTACTGTACTGTACTGTACTGTACTGTACTGTACTGTACTGTACTGTACTGTACTGTACTGTACAAGCATAAAGATTGGGGGAGTGAGTGTGTTTGTATTTGATGTGTGGATGTGAACCCAGTGGTTTTCAATTAGTGAGTCTCGTCTCGACATAATTTTGGGGTTCCCCAGATGACAGTAAAGTGACAAACTTAAAGGTATACTTCACTTTCTTTCTTCTTAATACTTTTTTAATCATCTATTCAGGCTTTTGTGAGCACCCCAGATATATTGTAGGTTTTAAGTTGCTTGATTAGTATCTAGATATTTGATACCCCCCCCCCCCTTCCTATACAAGCTCATTGAAAATACCTGTTCTTCTTATAATTTGAGTTAATATGGATAAATGAACATTGAAGATTTGCTAAATTAAGGAATTAATTCAGCAAGCATACAGGCAGAGAACAGCGAGTGAAGAAGATGACCTTGACTTTACATGTGAAATTGGTGCTCACGTCGCCCACCAACAATCTGTGCTTGATTGCTCACCCCAAGAGCAAACAAAAACAGAATCATCCGTTCCCTTCCTCAGTGCTATGCAGAGAAGGAAAGACCAGCCGAAAAGTAATATATGCACGTAGCGTGGGCATACTCATGGGAAAACGGCACACAGAGGTGATCAGTGACATGCAGTAAGAAAGCAGTCAAAAATTAAAGTGAAGTGACATATTTAATTGACTCCACATAAATGTAGGCAAAAAGAAGGAGGGGGAGAGAGAGAGAGAGAGAGAGATAGAGAGAAAATGCAGATGGTAATTTATCTCTGCTTACAGAATGCCATCACATTACCACCAAATTGAATCTAATCTCCACCAAACTGCTGCAGATCCATTTGGATCTAACATGCTGAGAGAAGCTGAGGGACAGCTAGGACAACCTATAGGCTTTTATCGCTGTGGTGAAGAACATTGCATTAATCTCTTTTATGGTGGCAAAGTCCTGCATTAGATGGGAGACAGTGATTGGGTGATTTATACTTCACGATACTTCATGACGTATCGTGGCTGCCATTAACTATTTGTATTGTTACTATTATTTAGTTTGTTGTATATTTCATTTCAGTGCTTTTTTTCCCAATATGATTTAGTCATCATTGTCTATTGGTTGTGTAAGTTGTGCCGGAAGTCCCAATTGTTTCAGTTCATGCGGACCACATATGAATTGCCCAAGAACAGGCTCCAAGCTGCTCTACTGGATCTGTCATTCAGGGCCATTCAGAATGTGTATAGTATACATTGTTGTTTAGTGGGAATGAAAACACAGGCATCCCACAGGAAGTGGAGGACTGACGGTGGACAAAACGGGCCAACATCCTGTTATCCATCACATTGTATTGGGGTCCGCCCCAGAGGCAGATTCAAAGGAAAGAAACAGCAGAGGGTTCTGTTTTTCCTTTTTGTTTTTTGACGATGGGTTCTCAGATTGCTTTATATATGTTCTGGCGTCTTAAGTGGTAACCTTAAGTGGTTATACACTTCCATCGTTTAACAACGTGACGTGGGAGATCAAGGTTTGTTTGCTTAATTGTTTCGGTCCCCCGGGAACCCACCCCCAAGGACCCCTGGAGCCAGCCAGGTCCCCAGACCCCACTTTGAGAACCACTGGCCTAAGGTGCTAGTACGCCCTGCAGGAACGCCACTGCCGAGAACCATTAAACAAAATGTCTTCCATGACAATTAATGAGTTTGTTTGGGATTGAGCGAAGGATGGTGTATGCAAATAAGAAATATCATTCGACAATGAATGACCTGATTCTAACATGGTTTAAAGGGACATTTCACTGCTGGAAGAAACTGCTCAAGGACACCTCACTCAGTGAGGTGTCCTTGAGCAAGACACTGAACCTCTAGTTCCTCCAGATGTGCAGGTTGGTGCCTTGCATGGCTTCCTCCTCCATAAGTGTATGAATGCACAATCTATGTAAAGTGCTTTGGATAAAAGCGCTACATGAATACACTTCCAGTTGGTCTCCAGCTATATGGAGAGTTAAATTATTATTATTAACATCTTCATTAATTTACAATAAGTCTACACAATTAGAGAATGTAGAAGAATTGCTATTTTGATTAGCGTTTGCCTGTTGTCTCTCCTATAGTAGCAACATCAATACAGCATGGAATTATGGACAAACTCTTTGCCAATTCTCAGTAAATGGTTGTCCGTGGCTCAAATGCTGAATAAATAATGGACCTTGATATTGAAAGGATTGTAAACTACTGCTATAAAGGGTCACACAAACTCATGAAAAACTCTGTATTTCTTGCCAATAGGGAAAGAAAAAAGGAAGCATAACACTTCAAGGTTACCAAGGACAAAACAAAGCAAACATCACACTATCTAAAAAGTGAACTTAATTTGCACTATATCCAACAAAAAGTACAAATCTAACCTCCCTGCATGTCTAAATCATAAACTTTGGGAAAGGGGGATCGAAAGAAAAGTTAACATGCCCCTGCCACCAGCACAAAAATGAATTTCACCCACTTTTTACACCTGTAAATCTCTAAAACCTGTAATATGACAATAAAGTTGATTCTGAGCTTTCCTTGTCCATCAAGTACACAGCCTAAAGACATGGCAAACAGGTAGCAGAGGCAAAAAGAGCTGGAGTGAAGCTTATTATCCAAGGCTTAGATGCAGACCACTGGCTGATTGGAAATTACATCCATGTGCTGTCACTCTACCTTCACTCACTATTGGGCACTGCAAGGAAAAAACAGAAAGAGACAAGTCACACAACATTGCAAACCTAATTCTTATAGGGCCATATCTATGGTATATCAGACTGCTTCATGTGGGCAATCTATTATGTCAGTCATCTATACGACTATAAAACATGTGACAAATAGTGGAGGACTTCCTTGGCCGGCTAGTAGTGTGCACAAAGAATTTGGTACTGAATGGTCCAGCGGTTTGCAAGTTAAGTTCCAGGCAAACAAACACTGTTGACATCTTGCCTATTACAGGGCCATGTTGTAAAAAAAAGGCTACATCCTTTTTGGTGGGGGTTATACAAGCATTTGTGCCACCAACAACTCATCTTAGCCTGCTGCAACTGTTCATTGCTGTGGTTTACAAAAAAATTCAAGTAAATCAATTGTTCACTTAGGTGCAGGTGTCAGCTTTACCACCTGGGGGATAGTGGAGATTTGCGCTGCCTGACGCTGGTTCAGGTGCATGCGGAGCTCAGCATTATTACGCTTCAGGTTTTGTGTGCTGGTGAGGAGCTTGGCCCGCTCTCTCAAGGCCTCGTAGTACTTGTTCAGTCCATTTTCCAGTGCATCCCAGACCTTTAGTTTGGACTCTGGAATGACATTTGCCAAGCTGTTCCAATAGGCTGCGTCGTCAAAATCATCCCAGTCAATCATAGACTGGAACCGCTGAGGCGCCCGGGCTTCTTCATACTGAGCGGTGAAGGCTTTCAGAACAGCCAAGACCTCATTGGGATGGATGGTCAGGATACTGTCGGCCTCTACTTCTGATTCACTTGCACCCTCGGCCTCTCCTTGCTGCTGCTGTATGTAGTCGATGAATAATTGAGCCAGTCTGTAGACATCATCCTCATTGTCAATGAACATGGTGTCGAAGTTGGTGTCCACCTCGTCACACAGCACCTCCAACAGTCTCTTTACCATCGGTGTCGACACTTTGTCTTTTTCTTCCCCCTCACTCTCCTGCACCTCTGCCTGGCTCTCGTTCCTCACCACCGCCTCCTCCTCCTCCACAGAGGTGTTCCTCTGCGCAAATTTCCGTTCCCGTGTACCGGCGGGCTCAGGGCGCTCCACAAAGGCCCCAGGAGGGCGCTCCCAGGATAAGCCTAAGACCTGCTCAGAGATTTGCTGGTCAATATCCAGAGCCTGTTCCACCAATTGCTTCACCTCAGCCTCGCTCAACATCCACATGTCTTCAAACTTGGTGGCACTGACGCTTGCAAAGTGCTTCTTTCTCTTCTGTATTTCTTTACACTCCCTCATGCTGCGTTCGTAGCGTCTAGTCAAACGCGAAATTTCAGCTTTAGAATCCCTGTCCTGCTTCATCAACTTGTTCAGCTCATCCCTCAGTTTAGTGATCTTCTGCTTCTGAAAGATCTTGGTGATTGTGTTCTCCTCAGCTTGCTTCTTTAGCACCTTGCGTTGCAACTCCAGTTCCTCCTGGTTCAGCTGGTATTGATTGTCCATCTGCTTTTGACGCTCCTCCAGGGCCTGAACATGCGAGTCCAATTTTAGCTTGAGGGTGATGTTCTCCTCGGCACTGTGCTCCCTCAGCTTCTGAAGCAAGCCCTCAAATTCCTCCAGCTTCTCCATCCTTTCCTTCAGGTCCTTCTGCTCCTTTAACTGTCTTTGTGTCATAGACTCTTCCCATTCAATTTTGTTTCCAGTCAGCAGGGTCTGCCGTTCGTCCTCGTAGGTGTTCTCCATCTGGTCGAGCTCCTCCCTGTATGTCTTCATCATAGTCTTGACCTGCTCCTCCATCTTCACTAATAACAGGTCCACCTCATCTGCCTGCTGTTTCAAGTCCTTTTCAAAACGGTCATCACTGGCCTCGAGCTCCTCTTGCAGGTCATTGATGAGTTTGTTCTTTTCCTCGAGGAGATGAGCACAGAGGTTCTTCTGGCTCTTCAGGATCTGTTCCACATCCTGAGGAACCTGCATATGCTCATGGTCCAACCACTTTGCATTGATATCGTTAAACTTGTCTAGGCTGGACTTGGCCTCGCTCTCTATCCTCTCCACTCGTATTCGTTGACTCTCCCTCAGTTCTGTCCTCCGACGGGACTCATTGTCACAGACAGCTGTTTGGATGTTGGTAATGACTTCTGTCCCATCATTTAACACGCTGACGACTCTCCTTCTGCTTTTCTCCACTTGCTGTTTGCTTATCCTCTCCTCCATGGTCTTGTTATCACCCATGTCATCTCCTTGTGCTTGTCTTTTCATGGCTTCATTTCGTGTTGATTGCTGTGGGTTTTCGGACGGCAAAGGTCCAGCCTCTTCTACTGCATCTTCACCACCTCTGTCAGAAGTTTCATTCATACTTCCACTCATACGTTCTCTTGTGAAATCTGCTGCTTCCTGTGGATTATCAGATTCCAAAGTTGCAGCTTCTTCAGGTTCACAATCTTCAGGTTCAGGACCAATGTCAGAAGTTTCACTCATACGTGAGTGATTATATGTTTAAGCGATAGTGTGCCTGAGTAAGAAATAGAATGAGCAAAGACAGTGTGCACTACTTTATATAATCCATAAATGGAATTGTGAAATGTCATCATTCTGACTAAGTGTTGTAGCATGGTATTGATCTTAGAATAGATGACGTAAGAGTGTGGGGTTTACTGTTTACGTCATCTTTATCAGGGACAGAGGTTCTGAATAGTTTGAATAGCGTGTAGTTTGTTTTATACATTGCGAGACGGCGAGACGGTCAAACTTACCCCTGAAAGGCTCCGGTAGCTATCCACGGGGCTATGTCCGTCCATGCATGGGATCGCATCACTACACCTCGTTTTTCTCAGGCCATTATCTCCATTTGAATTTCCCTGCGCCATCTCCAGATGGAAACCATCCTCTATTTAAACTCCCATTGTGGTTTCGGATCGACTCACGAACAACACATCATCATCCACGATGACAGAATGACAACACCACCACCGACCGGAACTGCTACGTCACATATTACAACCGGAAGTGTGTGTGACGGTCGCAATCCGAAGCATAAATGCATGGCAGGCAATGGAGGCGGTGAAGCACCATTGGCCTATACTGCCTCCCGCAGGCAAAAGTGTTAAGTACTGTTTTCGCGACCGGTTCGGTTTCTCGAACCTCGATTGGTTGGATGAGTTGATGATGTAATTGAGGTGTAATTGAGATACTAATCGTTATTGGTCGAGAGTGCTCCTGTATAAATAAAACTACCTTTCATTCTCCCTTTAAAAACATTCTTGATTTCAATCATGTCCTGATCTTCATACTATATTACTCTTCGTCTGGTGTTAAACAAGAGGACTTGATGTAATGTTATCTACATAATACATATACAGTATGGTATATACTGTATGATATGTATGATGACGACAACAAGATACGTCACAAGATCTTATAAATCAAGTTTAAACAGTGTGGTAGGGTAATTGTAGTCGGAGTTTAATCAGTAACCAGTGTATGTGAGAAAGGCTAAAACATGATCATCACCATCAGGTATTATTACTTGCGCGAGCAGAGCGAGTGTTAAACTCTATAAACTCACATATTTGTCTTATTAGCCAGGGTTCCTTTTTAAACCGTTTTGTTGCAAGGAGTTGCATTGGGTGTGACATGTACAGTATATATGAACCTTTTTTGAGAAAGGATAACCCCTTGAGATGTGTCATCTCGTTTTCGAGGGGGTCCAGCATGTCCTTTTAAACACTTTTGTTGCAAGGAGTTGCATTGGTGCAGTTTGGGGCTTAGCTGTAGGCAAACTTACCAGCATGTGCCCTGTGTCTCGATTTGGGGTATGAGCTCTGGGTAATCACATCCAGTGGTTGAGGGGGAATAAGGTGAGATGAATGGGTTTGCAGGCATAATGAGGGAGTGGAAACAGGTCTGCAGGTATAGTAACGGTGGGACGAGACGAGCATGAGGGAATGGGACAAAGGATGTCTGCAGACGTGATGAGCAGCGAGACAAGTGCAAATAAATGATAATAGAATGGATTAGATGATAACTGTAGAAGAGGAATGCATCGGAAATCGGCACCCTGGGTACTAGCGTAGGTACACACTTTTCAATGTCATCAAATGTATTCTATTAATGTCAGAAATATTAAGAGACGGTATGACTGCTGTGTACTGGCTGAATCTGCAGTGCTCAATTGTTTGGTCATGTGAGCATTTTCCAGGTAGCGATGCATACAGTACGTTGGTTAGACATACTAACAGTCCGACAGGCATTAGTTTGACACTGTCGCTGCCGGTTACAAGTAACCTGTGATGCGGGTTAAAACTCACCTGTGGCCCCCCCGACTTGCGCGGCAGGTTGAAATTACTCCGTGGCAGGTTCAAACTAACCCATGGCTCCCGACATGCGTGGCAGTTTACAGTCTACAACTAACCTGTGGCAGGTTAAAACGAACCCGTAGCTTCCTGTGAGGTTAGGTTTAGGGTTGGGTTTTGGGTAGGGTGTCGGACTATACTGTAGGACTGTTATAGGACATCGGAACAAACACATGCACCCACTTTGTCTGTGGCTAATAATCCATGGGATGAATTGTTATTTTTGTGATGTTGGGATGATTAGGTATGAGGATAGCCAATTCCGTGTACACGACTGTATGTAGCATAACCAATACTTTGCAATAAAGTATTTTCAGATTTTGACTCACTCTGAGAGGTGATCCTTTACATGGAGGACATCATGTATCATGCTGCTATCAGTCCATTTTCATACACAGACTATATGAATATGTCTTGACAGGTAACCTCCCCCTCACTATCTGCTGCAATGTTCAGAGAAGAAAAGTGGAGGCAAAGGAACGAGGAACTCATTTCTAGGCATCCAGCGACTCCTACCAGAAATCTGAAGATTTTTAGAAGTTTTAGAAACGCTAATGCAATCGACCTTGAAGCCCCAAGGTGCCAGTAAAGCGAGTGTTGCAACTCTCCTGAGCTCCCTGTCACTCAATAATCAAACAACGTAGACTCCCCCCACGCAGCAGAGCAAACATCCCTGCCGCATGACCAGGTCCCACAAGCACAAACTGCTTCTCTCTCCTCTCTCTCTCTCTCTCTCTCTCTCTCTCTCTCTCTCTCTCTCTCTCTCTCTCTCTCTCTCTCTCTCTCTCTCTCTCTCTCTCTCTCTCTCACACACACACACACATACTCACACAGGCACACACAAAGACGTAAGAACAATGCATAAAAATTCACAAGAGCCATCGGCCTCATGACAAATCACCACATCATGCGCTAAAAGAAAAACACTCTCTCACTGGGAAACACTGTTTGCGTGCAATATGGCCAATCAGATGCAATCTGTTATAAGTGAGTGATGGTGATAATTGATAGATTAACCAAAAATCTAAGCGTAATGAGCCGTTGCACAAGCTGTAAGCATCTCATATAAGCAGAGATCATTGTGAAAAGCCCACCTGTGGTGGGTGAGTATGATCGAGGAACGGGGAACTTTTCTCATGAGAAACCGTTTGTTGGGTAGAAGCCGTCTGTTCTTCACGCCTGCACGGTTCAACTCATCCCCCGTGAGGAAGAATTTCTCCCTCCCCTAGACTCTCCCATCATCACCGTTCCCACTCAGAAGAAAATAATGTAATCCTATTTCACAGCAGGTTGAGGTGAGCAGTGGATTTTAAATGTGGATACTTCAGTTCAGGAAGTAAGTGTGTTGTGCTGTTTGGCAAATCCGAGTTGTACAATGTTGTCACCGACAACACCGAGTTCCGGGATGTATATCTGTGAAGTCTTTGGAGGAAAACATCTTAAGGTAGCTGGAGAGTCCTTGAAATTGCACCAAGTTCCCCATATCTTTGGAAAACATTAGTTTACATTCTTCGTACAACGGGGAATTTTATTTCTTAGTGCAGGTTTCTACCCGTTACGTAGCAGAAACATTTAAACTAAAGTATGACCTGTACAGAGATGTGCGTGTGTGCATGCGTACGTGCGTGTGTGGGACACAGTTTGGACTGTGTCCGTGCGTTGTGTGACTCTGCATCTGCCTGTCATTCTGCACTCTCTGCACACTCCACCTCTTCTGTCGCTGTCGGTTATGAAAGATCTGTAAAGGTGCGTTCAGACTTGGATGGTTAGCAGTGTGATTACATATAAAGTCAACTCAAAGACGAGAAGTAGCGCGAGCGCCGTAAACGCACACGGCGTGACCTGGCGCAGCGCAAACGGGACGAACCGAGGCGAATATTTCAATTCAAGTCTGAAAACGGAGACGAGTCATGTATAAGCCATCTATGGCACTCACATTCATAACATCCCAATTTACCTCCTCATCCTGCTGAGGAGTTTTAACAGATTGAGGAATATTGGGTTTTTCCCAGTATGTGCAATTTTCACATTCTGTCCTATCCTATGGTGCTGATTTTCAACATTTCCTGAGTTAAGGGATGATAACATCCGAAGCGGGTGTTTGATTTCTATGGGCTCCATTTCCGTTACTGCTAAACCCCTTATCCCTAAACTTCTTCGCCTTTTTTTTTTTTTTACTATTTTGAAAAACATTTTTGAATAGTTAAAATGGCCAGTCTACAAGTTCACAACGTGTCAATGTAGATTGCCTAGTTGCACTATTCAAAAATGTTTTTTTTTAATAGTAAAAAAGACAAAGAAGTTTAGGGATAAGGGGTTTAGCAGTGACGAAAATGGAGCCCAAAGTCAAAGTCGTATGATCTATGTCACAATGTTGTGCGATTTGTTCTCCGCATTTGACCCATCTCTTGGAGCGGGGAGCTGCAGCGTGCGCCGCGCTCGGGAATCATAGTAGATTTTACCCCCAATCCAACCCTTGATGCTGAATGCCAAGCAGGGAGGCATTGGTATGACCCGGCCGGGGATCGAACCCCCGACCTCCCAGTTTCAGGGCGGACACTCTAACCACAAGGCCACTGCTCTGGTCAGTCCTTTGTGTGCACGTCCCTGATGATGCAGATCAATAACATTGCTGAACTGTGGCGACAACACTCTGGCCCTACCCCTGGAGTCCATTTACGGTACTTCCTTCCAGCTGGTTGTGAACTTGAGGGGTGCCGATACTTCTTGAAAAAGCCCTTCTAAGAAACTTAAGGCTCGAATTTTGTCGCAACTTTCTAATACCGCTATTAGGGCATCTAGCCTAAGG
>OOFJ01104603.1:0-12187 GCA_900323375.1 Benthosema glaciale
TCCCCAGAAGTGCCCTCCTCCTGTGCCGCAAGGCCATCTGCATGGCAGGCTGGGGCCCGCCCTCCCCGACCCAGGGAGTGCAGTCACCCCCAGCGGAGGAGCGGAGCGAGCGTCTCCCTGGACTGCGGACGGTAGAGAGCGCCCCTCTGAGGAGTTTGAGGTCACCCTCGGCATTGTCATTCAGCACATAGTCTCCACAGGCAAAACAGAAGACATCCAGCTCACGCACCTCCATAGCCAGTGGGTGGTGGGACTCCTGGAAGTGTTTCAGGGAGTGCTCCTCCATGAAACGGCCACAGGCCACATGGGAGCACTTGAGGCAGGCCCACACAGAATCGGTGGTGCTGCAGTCTACGCAGCACCATTTTTGTGGATTGAGGATGGAGTGGTCGTGGCCCAGACGCAGGCGCCCCACGTGCTTACAGCGATCCATCTCTCCAGATAAACATGTGGCCTCAGTGATAGGACACACGTCCCAAAGCCAAACAGCAACTCATTCTAATGGACGTTGAATTGGAAAAGGAAAGAGGAAAAACATTTTTTTAACACTTAACACTAAGAAAAACAGACCACAAAACCTCCTCATCGTGTTTAGTAAAGATGTACTTACTTTATGAATTCTTTGCTTGATCAAATTTAAGCCAATATATTTTTTTAATCCCGGTTTTCAATGTGATCATCCATGTCCACAGTCACCAGAGGCATTCACAGAATCATTCTAAGAGAAAGGGATGAAAAGAAGTGAACGTTATTAAGTAATTTGCTCATCGCTTTAGTTTCATACATCATCAGTTGATTGGGATGCTGGTTTCGTGTGCAAGTTTGAGAACGCAAACTTTTTTTCCACCCATTCAACATATGCAATTGTCGGTTGTTAATCAATGATTCAGGTCGTGAAAACATTCAATGGTGACTATACGCATTATCTTTCCTCAAGTCCGCGCACCATATGGCACACCAGCAGGAATTTTCTTCATCGGCTTCCTGCCAGACTCTTATTAGGACTGTATTAGAATTCCATCAAAGACACAGTTTGCTTTGGTAAATCTTATTTACAGGCCTATTCAGAAATGGTCAATAGTCATTCCCATGTTGACAGAATTTAAAAGATTTCATAAACCCACAAAACAGGTCATGCACACGCTTTAAACTGGATATGTGTTTGAACGGAGTACATTTCATATATTTGAAATGTACTGCTACTGCGAGAAAACAAAATGCTTGATTGTACCTTGCCTCCTACAGTGCTAATAGCTGGCTAAATAACGATGCCTCTTGTAATGGCATGGAGCAAAATGTAATATATTATATTATAGTATAATATAATATATTACATTATTGTGTATAATAATTATACACAATCAATGCTTGTGAAGGCGTGCCATGGTAGGTTGAACAGGCTGCTGGATTTCAGTGGTAACTTGTTTACAATAAAATCAAAAGTTCGGTTATTTGTTTAGTGACTAAAGTTGGCTATGGTGCCTTTTCGACATAAATCATGACTCCTTATATGGAGAGGACTATCACGGTTTATAAAAGTTGTCACTTTCTTTGATGGTTGTCATAATACCACAGATGTTGTGTATGTATGCCGTATCATGCGTGTGTTGTATGCCTAATAATTTCCTCGAAAACATCAAGTCAAAGAAGTTGTTACGTTCGAATAACCAGTGACTATTTTCAAACTGGACTGGCCTTGCACCCACGGACAGCGGGGGGGGTCTAATGTTACAGAATGCACCACTTGCAGGGTCCCCAGCCAGTGCTCTCTTTGATTTTGTTCGCAAAACATGTTCGACAACATGCACAACTTTAAAGTCTACATTAAAAACACCACAGGCACAGTTAACTTGAAACGTGCACGCATGTTATCATTGTTTATCTGACTGAAGCTACCTCGCATAACACTAACAGTGTGCCATTCGTGTTGCAGCCAGTGCTGTAAGTAAGTGTTGGTGTTATTATTAGACGCTATTGTTTAATGTCAGCGTTACCGTTACGTTTTCTTAGGCTTTCTCATCTCTTTCCGTCCCATTGTGGTATGTGTCTGGGTGGTCGTGCTACGCTATGCTCCCCCACCATCACCATTTTTTCCAGTCAGAACAAAGAACAGCCACTCGAGGAACACTTAACAACTTTGCTGCTTCGAGGCAGACCTGCTGCAAAGCGTTAAGTTAGCTAGCGGTGGCTAACAGAACGGCTGGCAACTACACACACATTCGTGCTGCGTTAAGGAAAGGCAGTGTCATTGACGCGCGTGTTAATGGCAATGCACTTTGTCCAAAATACATACAGAGCCCGAATGTCAGCAAAGAGTGTTGGTGTTATGTTTATCAGTCCTGCCACAGAACAGCAGCGTGCTAGCTATGCGGCTAAAAGCGCTAGCTGAGGACAATCGAAGTTAACATCACTGTTGTTAGTATAGCTCACTGTTGTCGCTTAGCTAGCTGGCTAATTACGCCGTTTTAGGCTAACAAGAGAAAATGAAATGAAAAATAAACCCCCGTGACATTCAATGCAAGCAAGCTGGGTAATGGAATTACACAAAGATCCGAGCATCGTAGGCGGCCATACAGTGTAGATACATGTGAGATATACAAAACATAGCTACCGTTACCAGCTTCAACATCTCCACTGAGGCTGAGCAGTGAGTAGGACAGGAGGACTGCTTGCTGCTGACTGTCCTCCTCACTCAGATTGAACAACCGAACTCTCTCACTCGGACCCACAGTCATTTCTCATTGGACTGGGAACCATGCACACGGTCATTGGAGGAATGGCGAATAATCACGCCTGCTGGGGATTCAGTAAAAAATAAACAACCCTACCCCACGGAATATAACCTTTGTTTATTACAGTTTTGAATGAAATTACGACACAGGATCGCCAAGTCATAAGAAAAGGAAATCATTTTTTTTTTTTTATTCAACGAATAGGCCATTATTCAAAACAAAACTTTTTTAAACAATAACTTAATTTCATGTTACCCCCTTCTCCCAAAATAACAAAACGCACAAATATATTGATTGAAGTCCAACAAAGATAACATTAAGCATTGATATACTCTTATGAGTTTAATCATCACCATGTCGGGAACTTCCAGTCTGCTATTAGGACTTAGGTTTTTTTTGTTCCAGTCTCTTGTTTACACCACCACATTGCTGTAGTGTAATCCATTCATGGGCAGAGCTAGGGATCAGGCACTGCAGTGTTAACTCTGTGTTCATTCTTCAAGAAGTCTATAACACTTGGAAAACACATTGATCCATAACAAAATAAGCAATATGAGCAAAGTTGATCTGTTGCCATTGTGCACATCAACGCACATTGCTTCCTGGCATCTGTTGTTTACGAAGTTTATTAAACAACTCCAGGTACTGAGTCATGGTGTCAACACAGTCCGATGGTGCATAGAGGCCCTCGGGTTTGGTAGCAAATACAGATGGAAGTTCGGGGACACTTGGACCAAGGAAGCTTTGCATGAACTCTTTCATTAGGTTCCAGCAGTCACCCGGAACCACACAAGGACAGTATTCCACCTGTGGAAATGGACACGCGGACACACAAACACAAACACACAGTTACACCACCGAATTTTACACCAACCCACTATGTAGTGGTATCCAGACCTGAGCGGGTGACAACTTGTGTTTTCGGCTCACAAGTGACGTCACGTCCTGTCATTTTCTCTGGCGGTGGGGGGACTTTCCGCTCTCGGCTGAGTCGGCGTTTATTTTCGGCGAGGGCGAGCGTTTCCGGAAAGCTGGCCGCCGCCAGAAATAAACGCCGAACGAGAGCTTAAAGTCCCATCCACCGCCAGAGAAAATGACAGGACGTGACGTCACTTGTGAGACGAAAACACAAGTTGTCACCCGCTCAGGTCTGGATATACCCTGTGCATGTTTATTATTTCACCATGTACACACCTCTAACGATATTCCCCTTGCGCTGGAGCTCATTGTTACAACGCCAACCTTTACCAGGAAGTCACAGTAGCGATATCTGGAGCCCCGGCACTCCACCTTGTGCCCCTTGGCATTCTGAAAGTGACTTTTAAGTTTCACCATGAGGACGTCAAAGTTTCCATCTGCTGTGAGGCATGGCCCGCCTTCAAACAGGGCAAGGCAGCTGAGAGGGGTCTCAGAGTTGTGCATCACATAAAGGAGTTTGGTAGGTTGACCTGTTGAGGATAATTAAGTTAAGTATCTAACACAAATTTTGCAAATTTTGCATTGTTCTATGTTCTATGAAATATGCAGGGTCTGGCTGTAAATAAGCATCTCGAGCTTAGTCCATTCACCCTGGGAAGAACTTTGCTTTGCTTTGCCTGGCAACAAACTTCACAGATAGTGACTTTAATATAAATCACCAATATTTGTTATTATTACATATTTATAGTGCATTAGTTCTGAAATAACTATGCATTACCGCTGACATTTCCAGTGGCATGGTACGTCTCACAATCTACACTAAAGTTTCCCGCTTTCACAGCACCCAGTTGTTCCAGTTTCTTGTGGAGCATGTCCACCGTCGCCTGGACACTCTTTCCCTCTGCGACAGGCACTTGGCACACACTAGAGAGCACACAAAACAGCACAATGTTACAATCAATGTGCATAGATAGCATCACCATGAAGCACAAACGGACAATATATTGCTCTGCAGATCTGCAGTGCACACTTCATTTGAGTTATTCTTGTAGTAACTATTCGTGATGGTAAAGATTCAAATGATACAGGAGATGCATGCGCATCCACTTCAGTGTGGTGTATGCACAATGAATGCCCCCCATCATCGTGCAGTTTGTTTATGCACATCCGACGTTTTTTCGATCAAGATCCTAGTGATGGAAACGGCGAATGTGCGGATTAAAATGACTACGGGGACTAAATAAATCGTTAAATGATTTTTTTAGATGAGCACCGGCACTATTTCAAAAACAAGAAACAAAGTAATTCAACACTCACCATGTAACCCCCATTTCGCTCTACCGCCAGATGTAAATAAATTCCGATTAACATGCGCATGCGCGAGCGTGTAGCGAAGCAAAAATGAACAGATCTACAAGTTACCAATGCGGCTAGCAACGCGTAGTGAGGCGAAGCGTTGTTAGGTTGTAGATCTGTTCCTTTTTCAAGCGGCCATACACAAGACTTCCGGTTAGTGTATCATTCTTTTCCGGGTCGTGGAACACGGTGCACAAACACACACAACTCGGTGTCAACACCTTAATGATTAACACGGCACTTCGCATAGTTTTGATAAAGTGAGTTCAGCAACACTCTCATGTTTATCAAACTAAACCAATAACAATACAAATAATTATTGTGACGTAAATTTACGCCACTTCCTGTACACGGAAGTGAATGCGCCGCACCCGGGCCGCACCACGTGTTGACGAGCAGACATCGTTTACTGGAGTACAACACAACACAACATCGACTCACTGATGATAACAGGAACTATTTGCATTTGATCCCCTTTCTGAATTTCGATTTTCGAATACTATGCCCAAAGTGAAGAAATCAAAAGGCGGAGGTGGCGAGAAGAGTGCCGGAGCCGTAGCAATGCCACTGTCCGATCAGATCCTACAAGGGGACATGGTTCGAGCCCACGGCCGAGTGAAGACCAGCAGGGACAGAAAGGGACAAGACGAGGACGAATATGTGGACGAACGTCTGTCACGAAAGATCTTGGAACAGGCACGAATCCAACAAGAGGAGCTGCAGACAGAGTATGGAGTGGGATCTGACAGCAAGAAAACAAAGACTACAGTTCTCGGTAAATTTGGTGTAAAGTTAATAAGACTGCTGCCTCCCACATACATGTACACAATGCACAGAAGTATTTAGAAAATAAGTAATTTTTGGGGTGAACTACTCAAAAAATGACTAAGGGGCGGCGGTGGCTCAGGGGAAGAGTGACTGGATGGCAACCGCAAGGTTGCCGGTTCAAAACCGGGCTCCCCCAGAGTTAGCGTCGATGTTTCCTTGAGCAAGACACTTAACCCCTAATTGCTCCTGACCTGATGTGCTGGTAGGTGCCTTGCATGGTTTCCGCTGCACACAGTGTGTGAATGGGTGAATATAATGCACAATCTATGTAAAACGCCGCTATATAAATGCACTTTTTTACACATGTCAGATACACAACTGACAGCTTATACAACTTTGTCGTTGTTTTGAACAAGTCGAACACTGTCCCGACACTCTGACCCGACTCCCTCCCTACACAAGTACACTAGAGGTTTTGTATAATCCAATCATAGACTGTTAAATGTTGAAAAATCTAACGGGTCAAAGTGTATTCAATTAATTGTATTGCTTAATTTCAATAGTTCCATCCCTATTACCTGTAAAAGGCCGGGCGTTACATAATACCAGTATCAAAACATAATGAGGGATATCAAAGTAAAGTTATGCCATACTATAAAACTGATCAAACATTGTAGCAGCAGGTGAACAACCTCAAATCACACACAAATAATATTTATTTTTGATTGACAAGGTTCGTTTTTGTACTTATGCTACTGTAACTGTCCAATGTTCTATAATGCCATTTTAGGGCCTGATACTCAGGATGCAGACTCTGATGAGGAGTGGCCAGCCCTGGGCGATGCTGGTGCAGGTGATGGCGATGATGGCTTCGGAACTGAAGTGGCAGTTGACCCGGAGGATGAGAAGGCCATTGAAATGTTCATGAATAAGAACCCACCAATGAGGCAAGATGCAGCACACTTGTCTTTAACCCCCAGTGCCCCCCACCCCCCCAGCTCTAAGCCAATCAGCATTGTTTACATGCTGATTTGTCTTGTGAAACTCATTGCTCTTATTCTTGTAGACGCACCTTGGCAGACATTATTATGGACAAGATTACAGAGAAGCAGACTGAAGTGGGCACAGTGATGTCAGAGGTGTCAGGGGTACCGATGCCTCAGTTAGACCCCAGGATCATTGAAGTCTACAAAGGTGTTGGCAAGGTGAGATATTCTTTGCCTGTATTGTCCCTGTATTGGCAAATCCAGTCAAATCTCATATTAAGTGATCAGATCAGATCTGTGTGTTCAGACTAATTTAAACAAGTTCAACCCAAAGCCGCCCTGGCCAACCTACCTTCTTTGGTTGCTGTGACAACGACATAACAATGTCATGACAGGCGATACGGATAGTTGCATGATTATGTGCATTCGTGCAAGAAGAAACGCAACATAACAGACAAGCAACAGAAAACACAAAAACAAAGTACGGGTACATGCATAAACATGGTGATAAATGGATATATTTCAACTCACCATTTCTTCTGTAAAATAATACTGCTATTGTTTTGTATTCATTATGATTACCCCTCACTCGACTCTAATGATGTCAAGTGACAACGCTTTGGTCCTGCAATGTGCAAGTGGCGTTTTCGTACAGTTACTAATAATAATGATGAATTGCATTTTTATAGCGCTTTTCTATGCACAACGTGCTTACTCAAAGCGCTTACAATGGTTCATTCATTTATACATTGGGAGGTGAAGCGGTGAACAGTTGACGCCAGCGTCCTCACTTCCCACATTCACACACCACTGGAGGCAATGTAGGGTTCAGTGTCTTGCCCAAGGACGCTTCAACACACTTCGAACCGCCGACCCATGGATCATTGGACTACCTGCTCTACCCCCTGAGCCACAGCCGCCCTATATAGTTACATGCAACTTGGGTGGTTAGAGCACGTTGGAGTGTTCAGACTGAGGCGCATCTTTAGAAATCAGATTTGAAACCACCACTGAATGTGGCTTAACGGTTAAGTCGGATTTGTAAAAATGTGTCTTTAAAACCAATCGGATTCCAATGTGGATATGGCACAGATCTGATTCAGGCTGGATTTGGCTGCCAGTCTAAACAGGGCCTTCGTGTCTTGAAATGAAGCAGACTGGTAATGGAGGAATTGATTTAAATTGTCACAAAAGGCACATTTTCAGTAAAGCGAACATGCAAAAGATATCCACAAGAGCAATGATGCATTACTTATAGTAATTTGTTTTTTCTGTTGTGTCAGGTTCTGTCAAAATATCGCAGTGGCAAGCTACCAAAAGCTTTCAAAATTATCCCAGCACTATCAAACTGGGAGCAGGTTCTTTATTTGACAGAGCCAGAGACCTGGACTGCAGCTGCCATGTACCAGGCAACAAGGTCAGTTAATTATTTTAGGTGCTGTTGTACAGATAATCAATGAATGTAATGTATTTATTCATGGATATTTTAAATTCTCATGAAATATAATTTCTCTTGTGTAGAATCTTCTCATCCAATCTGAAAGAGAGAATGGCCCAGCGGTTTTACAACCTGGTGCTACTGCCCAGAATAAGGGATGATATCGCAGAGTACAAAAAACTCAACTTTCACCTGTACAGTGCCCTCAAGAAGGCCCTGTTCAAACCAGGGGCATGGTTTAAAGGTAAGAAAATTATGATTATCTATCTATCTATCTATCTATCTATCTATCTATCTATCTATCTATCTATCTATCTATCTATCTATCTATCTATCTATCTATCTATCTATCTATCTTCCATTATTTGTGGAATTTTTATGGTGCTGGTGTTATATTGAGATGCCTTCTGTATCATATCTGAAAACAGGTGTGTAACTATGACCATATAAATGACCAAACCGTATTATTGTCATTGCTGTGATAGTTTCTTGGCAAACATATGAAAGGTTTTCTTTGCGTGAAGAATACTGCACCTGCCCACTACACTGCCCCGTTTAAATGCAGTATCTGCCACAAGATTCGTTTATACTTTGTCTTAGCTAAACCTAGCAAATTGTATCTGTTTTATATAACCAAGTATTAACCCATTTAGATTAGAACTGAAGCAGATTCTCAAAATGCCATCTAAATAGTTGTTCACTATTCCTCCATACTTTGAGTGCGCTGTTTTGGCCTTTGACTTACCAGTCCACCCCCTGGAAGTAACTACAGTAAGAGAGTCCATAGTTTGAAAACTGAGTCATTCAAAACCACTAGGTGGCAGTGTTTCTCCACCATGGACAGATATGAACGGGGTTTAGAGTTGTCTTTTTCACAGTCTGACTGGTTGCCACTGGGAGTTACTGTTATTCAGTTTAATACTTTCTTCTGAAAATATTTGACTCATAGAATTCACCCAGTATTTAGAATTGTGTTACCCATCATCAATTTTATTATTAAGCTATTATTAACAAGCATTTCTCTGCAATACACAAATCTTGTTTTGTAAAAGAAAACACAGTCGATCCCAGGCTAAACATCAAATAAATAATTTGAATAACCAATTGTTGTGTTAAAAATGTTTTAGTATATCATTTGTATGTATGTATGTGTATGTATTTATTTAAAAAAATAGTAATCAACTTACTTAACTTTAACTTTAAACTTGCACTCCTGTTCTTGCTTAGGTATACTTATCCCACTCTGTGAATCTGGAACATGCACCCTTAGAGAGGCCATCATCATTGGCAGCATACTCACAAAGTGCTCAATTCCTGTGCTCCACTCTAGGTAAGTGATGTGAAGGATTTATCATTAACAGAGTATTTGTGTTGTTTATATTTGTGTTGTGTTAATATTTATAATGAAAGTTTTAGGCTCTACATCAAATGATATGTTTTTTCCCATTCCTTCCAGTGCTGCGATGCTTAAATTAGCCGAGATGGAGTACAACGGCGCCAACAGTATCTTCCTGCGCCTCATACTAGACAAGAAATACGCGGTGCCGTTCCGTGTCCTGGACGCCTTGGTAGGCCATTTCCTGTCCTTCCGCAGCGAGAAGCGCGTCCTTCCTGTACTGTGGCATCAGAGCCTGCTCGTCCTGGCGCAGCGGTACAAGGCCGACCTCGGTTCCGAACAGAAGACGGCACTGCTGGACTTGCTCAAAGTGCAGACGCACCCTCAAATCTCAGCGGAGATCCGCCGGGAGCTCCAAAACTCTGAATCGCGTGATATTGAATCCGCCATACCCGTTACAATGCTTATGGACTAGTGAGTGTTTGGCACACGCTATCCTTCTCATACCAGCATCTCTCTCTAGCAGATCTAAGGCTTTGTTTGTATCTTTTAACACCAGCCTTATTCATGTTGATGCTTTGTGTCCTGTTAAAGATAAAAGGACAAGATAACTATTACCAACGCCCATCATTTTCATCAAGTGGACGATGAAATGGTGGACTTCAATCCCACTATTGGAATACATTGTTTTCGAGTTGACGATACTCTACCACTGTCTATTTGATATAGGCTACATTTTGTTAAAGCATGTTTTGAGAAAACAGAACAGACTAAGTGATTGGTCATTCAAATGTATTGGGTACAGTATAACATAACAGTTGAATCGTATGTCCACATGTCCATTGTTCTGTTCTTTATGATTTAATACAATCCACACAAAAAAAAGAAATTAAAAGAATAACCAGACTTGTATGCACGGTTTATTAGGCGGTGGTTGTCAAAGTGTGCGAGTGTGTTGGGGGGTATCAATGGCTCAGGAGTAGAGTGGGTGGTAGAGCAGCTGGAGGTGAATCATGAGGTTCCCAGTTCAATTCCTGGGCTTCATGAAGTGTCCCTGAGCAAGACTGACACCCCAAATTGCTCCCGATGTGCAGGTTGGTGTCTTGCATGGTTTCCTCTGTCTTTGGTGTATGTGTGAGTGTGAATGTAATGCATACAATCTACTACTATTTAAAGTGCTGCTTTGGATAAAAGCGCTATATACTGTAGAATGTAAATCTACAGATGAACCATTTACCAAGAAAGCTCAAATATTACGCAGTTGAAGGGAGTTATGTACTGAAGAGTTGGCAAATATTCCTCTAAGTCGATGTCTACAATAAGTTCCGTCTACCAAAAGCATAATTTTCTCACACTTTTGTGTGAGAAAATGTTTTTGTCATTCGTGTGTAATTATTATAAGTTTCTACTGTAATGTGTTAAATTGTGTACAGTAGAAATAAGGACTATTTTGAAATGGCACTGTATGGTTCCCCAAATATATTGTAGAATTCAAGAAATCGTAGTATCATTAGTAGCATTAGTTTTGCACAAAAACACGGCCATAGCCATCATCACAAATGTGATGAGGTCAGCACATTTGAGCAAGTAGCTATGGCTGTTTTTAGCCCAAGGAGTGTTTTTGGGCAAAACTAATGATGGGAATGGATTCAGGATCATGAAAACCCCCTAGTTTCATATGTCACATGTTACTTAAAGACATTTTTTTATTTTTTATTTTTTTCCTTATATGGGATGTTAATGGTAAATATTGTCTGTGCTAAAAATGTAAACCGGTTTCTATGTGTCCTCTAGGGTCCATAGAACCGAAAAAACATGGTTTACAAAAATCTTCACGAAACGTTCACTTAATTACACAATGACATAAACTAATGGCATATACAGGTTGCCAGTTCGAACCCAGGCTCCCCCAGAGTTAGTGTTGTTAGTGTGTCCTTGAGCAATACACTTAACTTAACCCCTAATTGCTCATGTGTTAGTTGGTACCTTGCATGGTTTCCGCTGCCAATCTATGTAAAGCGCCTTGGATAAAGGCGCTATTTTACATTTTAGAGTTAGACTATTAGTGGACTGTTTCCACATGTTTACAAATAACTAGTGTTCTATGGGTGATATGAGAGGTTTTCATGACTTAAAGGGCAAGACCACTTTTTGTTTTGTTTTTTTGTGTAGTTACCTTGCCGTGATGTAATTCCAAATGTGGACCCGGAAAATCAAAATGTGCTCCTCATTGACTTGCATTGCACACTAAAACGGCTCTCAAAGTCACTCTTTTAATATGTAACGAAACACAAACAAAGTTGATTCAGACACTATAGAGCATCACCATAACTCATGCAGCTTTTGTTTTTCATAAAAATGTTACCTTCCTGTTGATTTTACAATTTGCAGATTGGTTTTGGGGTGAAATCAACCCTCAACACCTTCTTACAGATATAGTCAGGGTTTTCTTTCTAATAAAATGGACAAATCAACAGGAAGGTAACATTTTTATGAAAAGCAAAAGCTGCATGAGTTATGGTGATGCTCTATAGTGTCTGAATCAACTTTGTGTTTCGTTACGTACAAAAAGAGTGACTTTGAGTGTCGTTTTAGTGTGCAATGCAAGTCAATGAGGAGCACATTTTGAACTAATTCTTTCTAATCACTGGAA
>OOFJ01104608.1:0-14114 GCA_900323375.1 Benthosema glaciale
TTACTACTGACATACTGCTATGAATGGTTTACCACACAGAGACCTGATCCTTCTGTACTCAATACACAGATACAATCATGTCACTGTTCCACAGTAGCCTGGCATGGACCAGACTAATATCACTGTGTAGATATTAGTCTGGAACTTCTGTGTTGAGATTTTATTTCCAAGGGGCAGTTCCAAACAGATTCCAAAGTCACAGCAAAGCTCTGATTGGTCCATCACAATTTTGGGCCGAGGGAAATATAATTCAAACTGAGGAGTGCCAGACCCAATCTGCCCGGGGATTTTTTTCCCTGTTGCAGTTTGGGCTGGTTTCCTGGCTCCACAGCATGGTCCACAACACGACCGGCCGGAACAGACTGCTATGTCATACATTACAACCGGAAACGTGTGTGACGGTCGCAATGTGAAGCATAAATGCATGGGAGGCAATGGAGGTGGTGAAGCACCATTGGCCTATACTGCCCCCCCGCCGCAGGTCAAAGTGTCAAGGTGTTCATTCATAATGCATTTTTGTAAATTTGGGTCCCAGACAGACCAAGGGGCTCTACTTTCGTCAATGCTAAACCCATTATGCCTAAACTACTTTGCCTTTTTTTGTTTTTTTACTATTTTGAAAAACATTTTTGAATAGTTAACAAGCATCTACAAGCTCACAACTTGATTTTAATTATTCAAAAATCTTTTAGAACTGGCACCACATTTTTAACGTAGTAATGTTCAGCAACTACAGTCATGCGCTTCCTCTCGTACTGAGTGGGATTACTATTACATCATCGGTAGGGTAAAACTAACCTGTCTCACGATGGTCCAATGAGAATCATGATCTCAATTCTTGTGGATGAAAAGAGATTCACATTTGAGCAGGAATAGTGCATCACTATAACGTCCCTATCCTACCCTAACCTTTGGCTTTGTGTTCAGGTGTTGGTGAAGGCTGGAGACAAGGTGTCTATAGGAGACCCTCTCATGGTTATGATTGCCATGAAAATGGAGGTGAGGAAACCGCACAGACGCGCACACACTCCGTGTGCACACACACGCAAAATTTGCATCAAATCTATCATAATTTAATGGTGAAGATTTATACGCACACTCATTCCCTACACACTGATGATTCCAATAGCCTAGCAAAGAGATGGATTTAATATTTATATAGACCAGTGGTTCTCAAAGTGGTGTCCAGGGACAGGTCTGTAACTCCACTCAGTCCACTCATTCTTTCTCAGTTAATGGCGATGCTTGACATTAAAGGACCACTTCACCACTTTACAACCTATCTTCGTATAATTGGTCCCCACTAATGTTCATGATAAAATACCAGCATTTCTTTCTACTTGTGTGCGTATGAGAGAGAATGACGGAGGAATTTGGCATGTTTCCGTCATAACTGATGTTATTCTGTGTAGCTCAATGGTTGTTTATATCTTAAAGGACCACTTTTCAACCTATCTTCATATAATTGGTCCACACTAATGTTCATGATTAAATTCTCTCTCTCTCATACGCACACCGCCGCCTGCAACAAACTTGGGACTTTCTCTCCGCAGCACACAATCCGGGCTCCGAAATCCGGCGTGATCAAGAAGGTGTTCTTCAGCGAGGGCTCCCAGGCCAACCGGCACGCTGCTCTGGTGGAACTGGAGGAGGAAGCCGAGGAAGCCGACCAGTAGAGAGAGAGACACAATGTGGTGTACATACTGTACACACGAAGATCTCCCTGTGTGTTTGTGTGTCAGAGGTAGTTACTGTACTGTAGCAATTGGAGGTAAAGTGAGCCAGGCTCCATGGGGTTGGGGGAGGTGCACATCCGTAGATCAAAGGTTTTATAAGCTACGGCATGGGAACCCAAACGTGTGTCGTCGTTGCACATACCGCGAGAGCCACTAGTTTTGTTTAAGCGAACCTGCTGGGTCTGGAGGGTTCTGACGCCAACATACAACCTGCTGTAGTACGTTCTGCACTAAGGAACCTGCAATGTTACTGCGCTGGACTCTGTGACTTCACTGATGGAGGATTGATTAACTAATAGAACTAACCCAGGTACCCGATCAGACCTGTCTGGCGGAAAACTTGTATGTCCAAAAGTGTTACTTTTTTGGAAAATAAAAAGTAGAACAGTGTTACAATGGATCTAATGTTTGTTATCTTTTAGTCACAAGCTCTTCCTTTCATCCACAAGCTCACATCTTGCAAGCTTGCTTTTTAACGACCAAGTAGGCCATTCATTTATTTATGAAACATCAAATCATCTGGACATACAAGGTTTCTGCGTGACGGCAATGTATATGCCGGACTTCACCATCGACCTCTATGGGAGCACCATGAGTGTACAGTTGCCTTTCACATGATGCCAGAAGATTGCCTTTGTCTGTTTGTGGCTAAACTATGTTGTCTTTTCCTATTTTTTATCACTGCCTTTCTAAATATTTTTTGTGGCTCTGAAAGGGTGAATTTCTGCAGTAACATGGTGTGGGTCTCTGGCTTTTTCTACTTCTGTTGTCTGATCCCTGTTGTGTGTACCGTTGACATCCAGGAATGTCAACATGTTTTCATCTTGAACCTACTGTGATCTTCTGGACCCATGTCTAATAAATAAACTCAACACTTTTCTTAAAAATATCTTTATTCTGTAAATAGAACTGTATTTTCATAAACATCGCCAGCCATGATGAGACAGATGTACGGACAGAGAGGACAGACAGAGAGCGCAACACACATCAATCAACATGAGGGGAAACGTTAATTAACAGTCTCTAGTGCAGCTGGAGAATTATTGCCAGTTGGAAACAGTAAAAATAAAACACTTCTTTTTTTCAAACGGGCCTTTGTACCTCGTGTCTTAAGTCAGGGGCTCTCAACCTGTGGGTCATGTGACAGTGAAGTGACCATTTATTAAGGACTTTCTAGACATTTTTAATACCTAAAGAAAAGACAAAAAACATTACTGCATCAAAAGTAATCATCAAAATATACTATAAAAACAAATCAAATATAAGGGGGGGAGATAGCTGATCTACAAGCTCACGACTCAGTGCGAGGCGTTGTGAGCGTGTACATCTGCTGTTTTCATAATATTTGAATACACTAAATGTAATATCTCAACTGAAATACAATTCCAAGTACTTCTCAGGGTGGGGGTCCCCAGTTCAAATGTGATTCTTCTGGGGGTTCCAGGCTGAAAAGGTTGAGAACCACTGTCTTCAGTGAGTCATCATGACGTAACAAACAAAACAAATGCCGCCATTGACTTAATCATGCTAATGACCTTTTCTCTGGTTTGATTTTAGCTCTAGTACACACTCGCAGTATTGTTTTTTTCAAGTCGAATCATAGCCTCTTTTTTTGCTGATATTACTCAATATAGAATTCCAATAAAATAATAAAAAATGTCGCTACTTTTCTCAGACCTGAATTTCTTTAAAGAATTTGAGGTGTTTAGTAAACCGTATCAATGTATGGGAAGTAACTGGATAGTTGTTTGGTTAAATTTCAGTAAGTGACCGCGTTAATTTTACACACAGAAACAAAAGACCTCGGTCGTGATATGCTGAACGACGTTTCCAATTAACAGAATGAGCTCTTGTTAGGAGCGGTGCTTGATTTATCCTTTTAGCACCAATATAATCTTTGGCTGAGAAACAAGGTCCTGATTTTTATGTACCAACTGTTACTGGCCTGAATTGGATTGATCCATTGCAATCTAAACAAGGGAGAAAGACAATGGGCATCATCTGAAATCACATACTATTTGTATTTCGTATGCAAAATTGTTTCTCCGAAAGCTTAAAAATAGAACCTTCTACACAGTATGTGAGATGCATATACTAGTATACTACATTGTTTATTTTGTAGTATTCAGTGGACACTAACAGCTTAGCAGATGCTAAACATTAGGCTTAAAATGCCTCACAGCATGTACTGTAGCATCATGTACTGTAGTACGTTAGTATGTGGTTTCGGATGTAATGGAATATGACTTCCGATCATTTAGATTAAGCCACAAAGACGTCAAGTATGTGTCAAAGCTTCGAAGTTAGTTCTTCTCTTCCTGTGTGCATATACAATGTAGCATCCGATGCTCATGACAAAGTGATTCCAGGAACTCCCATTTGCATCTCTGGTAACCAACACTACTTCATTGTCCTCATTGGGTTGCTGGATGGCAGGGAGTATGTATGGGGAGGTCGTCTAGACCAGGGGTTCTCAAACATTTGAATTCCAAGGCCCACCCACGACTCTACGTGTACGACTGGAACCAAATGGTTCCATTTGAACAAAGTAGTCAACATACATGTTCCAAGTCCATTTAGAAACCCTTAGGGTCCCCAGACCCCACTTTGAGAACCACTGGTCTACTACACCTCCCTAGACACAACCAGGCATAACAACCAAATTAAATAGATATCGAAATAAACAAAAAATAAACAAACAAAAAACCTCTGAACAATTGTGTAAATTACATTTTGTGATACTGGATATAAAATGAACAAATTCCCAACAACTGGTACAGTAAAGGGAAAAAAAACAGCAAAAAACAACATAACAAGCTCTCCCACTGTGAGCTACACACGAACATTGGAACCAGTACAAACACCATTGCAACAGAAGCCTCCTATGGTTTTGTGTGTGTTGAGGTATGTTTCAGTCATAATGTGGGTTAAAACGGTTGTCTCAGGACTGGAGGGGATTCAACATTACACTCCTCTCATCTGTATGCTGTCAGGTGATCAATCTATGGATGTTCTTCTCCAAGATGCATTTCACTCCCTCTCCCATTCTTTCCCTGACAGAATAAACACTTTAACCACTAAAGCCCTATTTTAATTTTGTTTGTGAAAAATGTCAAAGCAAATTTCTAAATAGCCTCTTCAATCTCACAACTCGTCCCATCTGATCACTTACAGTATTGTTGTGAGCTATTTTAACTTATTTTTCTTTTCCCAAAATAGAGACGCCAGGGTTAAAAGTGGTTAGGAGAAATGCCCTTTATAGTCAAAGCCTGATGCTACATTTACAGTTTTATAGGTAAAGCAGATTAGCTAAGAGATTAGCTTGTCATGAAGCCATGTCAAATGTTACAAAGACCTAGAAATAACAATAAAGCATTTTCTTTTTAAATATAATTATTTTGTCATATTGATCGTAGGAAAACAAAGCAAACAAGGTCATAGCGTCCTGGAGTTAATGTAATGAGGGTGAAAGGAGAGAGAGAGAGCAAGCAAGGCATGATCAGAGCAGAAGCCATTAAACTCCCAGCTGTGTGCAGCATACGAAACTACAACGATTCTGAGGTCATACACGAGAAAAAAGGCACGCGGGCCTCCATCACCTCGGTCAGTCAATGAAGCTACATCTTACCCTCACACACGCACAACATGGCTGCTGAAAAGAGGAAAACCACTCATGCACACACAACTTCATCCACGAGTGGTTAAACATACATGGCAACAACTTCATCACAACGTGATCCGGATGACTTCAACAAGCAATGATTGTGAGAAACATGAACACCAACAAAAACAAAACAAAACCCACAAAAAGTGATTTGGATATTATGTGACAGCAACATGTGCAAAAGTTGTTTTTTTCCCGTTCATCTCCGTGATACATTTATATCATTTCTACCCCTCACATGGAGGATAGAGACATTCTTGCGTCTGTGGAGGATCCATGAACAAAGGTCCGGTGTTGCTAAAGCATCCTGCAATATTAAAACCATCTTAGATGGTTTCCTGTGCATTTCCTGATGCACAGGACATGTTTTGAATGTAATGGAGAAGATCGGGAAATGATTTTGTTCCTCGTCACCCTCAACATTCCATCTATAATAATCACATTGTCCTATTTTGACTTCTCTTTCGTGATGATAAAGTGTCGCTCCCCCTCCGTTCGTTGACTGTTTGCTGCGTACCACAGTCTTTATGGGGAAACGGGGCCAGAAGGAGAAAGGCCTCTCTGCAGCTTATATGCATCTTCTGTGTACCTTCAGTAAACTGGTTATCAACAGTATAACCATTCGAGAATATATGGCTTTTAAAACAGAGCCCATCCGATCCCACAGAGAGACATGGGCTGGGAAGGTAGAGGCCTATACAGTCCCAAGCGAAAGCAGCACAATTAAGAACAGCCAATAATAATAATAATAATAATATTAATAATAATAATGATATTATAAGCTTATTACAATCAGGCACAAAAATAAACAACTCTTTCTTGTTTCTCTAGTTTGAGTCCTTTTGGTCTTTGGTTCAGAAAGAGAACATCTAGGGTTCCGGGCCACACAACGATAGGTCCATTACGGTCAAGTGTTAAATGCTTCCAGAACCCACACATTAACAGGGCCCTGGGCCTTCAGCGCTACAGTGTTGGGTTGGTGGTTGTGGTTCCATAGGATGATAGGACTCTAGTCTTTGCTTTTACTTTTGAATGAAGAGAGAAGGCTGCAGTTAGGGAATGGTCAAGAGAAGGGCAGGGTGCTAATCTATATGCAAAAAAAAAGAAAAAAGAAAGACGTCAGACCTAATCTGAAATTCTTCTTGAGATAATGACACTGTATGTGGTCTCTGTGAGGACATACATCCTCTATGACTGTGCTATATGGAGGTACATGGTAGCTGTTGGTCTACAGACCATCTCAGTCTTCAGTTGAGATGTCTGGAAGTCTTATCCGAGTCCCTTTTGTCACTCTGCGTCTGTCCTACACTGGACATGATCGTAGGATGATGAAGTGACGTGGAAAGTACACTCGGCTCTTGAGATGGAACTTGCACTGGTTGCAATCAGGGAACTAGCTAGTCTGTGGGTCTTTACATCTCGTCTTCCATTCTGTACCTGCTTATTGGGATAATGATGTCATAGCAACCTGTTGAATTTGGGTGGTTAAACAGCAACTTTGAGCAAATGCTATAACTGGCTCTTCACCGTCACGTTTTCAGGAGTGCATGGTGGGAGACTAGAGGTCTGATGATCTCAATGAAAGTGTGTCAGAGGCGTTTCAGTCAGGTTGTCCTCTTTATGGGGCAGCCGTGAGGTTATCTCCTCCTCAGTCTCTGAAACTAGCTCCACGTGCCTCATGATCCTCTCACATCACAGTTCCCGTTTTAGGCTAAAGTTCCACCTCTCTAGAAAGCGTTCCGAAAATGGGGACCCAGAATGGTTCAGAAAGGCTAGCCACTGGTTTTCATAGCTCCCCGCCGCCTGTGTCCATTTCCTGACCTTCCGAGTGAGGATTAAGTTGAATTGAGATGGTGATGCAAACCGATGAGAGTGAATGACCCTATAGGTAGGGAGGCAAGCCCTCTCCCCAGTCTGTGAGAGTGAATGACCCTATAGCTAGGGAGGCAAGCCCTCTCCCCAGTCTGTGCATCTGGCTGCTCAGCAGTGAGTGCCCTCGATGGGCGACAGCGTCAGGATAGTGCGGTCGTTGGAGTAGAAGTTCTCTGGGTCGTTCCACGACCTGAAAACAGGCAGCAGTGAACTGAGTTTTAGCAGTGAGCGTGTGCGTAGCAAATTACAGCAGTGTGTGTGTGTTCGTGGCAAACGAGAAAGAATTGTAAAGTGTCCTGTCAGTGAGGTTAGTGTCAGTGTTCATTCATAATTATATGCCGTCGCATGACAGTGTCGCTCACAAAGAAATAGCAGATTCTGCAAGCATACAACGACCTTGTAGATTGGCTGTTTTTGGCAAGTGTCACGGTCATGTATTCTATGAAGTTTACATCAGGCTAGAGGAATTATTATTCGCCAAAGAACTGTGATTTATCTCACAGCTGTCGACACTTTTTGACACTGATGCCGTTGTCATCATAATCCAACTAGACTGGAGGTGACGTGAGAAGAGAGGTGAAGGTGGTCACTGATGCATGGGATGGCGGTTGAGAATCTCAAGTCTCACCTATTTCAATGATCAATTCAATAATGGTGTTCTGTCTTACTTGACCACATGAAGCCTCACGGCCATAAAGCCCAAACATGTTTTTGGATTAAAGACACATTTTCATCTGAAAAGTAGACACTGTTGAGACTCAAGTATTAGGCTTTAGGGAGGGGTCAAGGTGAGATTTGATCTACTCAAGCAATGATGCAACATAAATGATTGAGAATTAAAAAAACAGCCATGAACAGATTCAAACTAAAATGATTGCAAATACAAAATAGCCAACATTATCATCATCAACACTCTCTATCAAATGTAGCGTATCGCTCCCTTACCTACAGTTTCCCGTTGATACAATATGAATCCTTAAGGCCAGCGCTTGACCATTTAAATATCTTTCCTGCTGCTACAAAAATAGGTATCATAATATCTTCCACAATATATTAAATATACAAATCTAGTATCAAAATCTACGTTATTCCTACAAAGCCCTTGCAAAAGCAGGGTTATTCCATCAAATAAATGTTTGCCATGTTCCTCTACATACTTTAGCACACCCTTAGAGACCTCTAATCGAGGAGGGTGTAATCCACTTGAAACTTTCTCATTTCTCATTCTCAACAGCTGCAAAATAGCTCCCAAGGCCTCAGATCAGTTCCCGTCTTTTCTGCATGGAGGGAGTGAGACTAGTGAGTATAGAACCACAGCACACACTAGACAGGGAAAATACCAACCTGCAGTGGAGTGCATTCTGCACCACCGCATGAAATGACTACCTTAAAAACACCAGCAGGGAGGAGTAGAGGGATGTGGAAAGGTTTAGAATGCTGTGTGTGAATCTGTTTGCTCTCTGACTTCAGATAGATTACTGATAGATTACTCATATGAGTGGTGAAAGACAACCGTTTTAAGACCTGGTAAACAGGAGGACAGGGCAACATTACCTAGGCTGATGCCAGGTTCGATTCCTCCCACTGGTCATTTACATTTATTTACTTCTTTTATCGGCGATGGGGGATGTGTTTTATCCTTACTTCTGGTTAGACTGAATTAAATATACTAAATTTGTCGAACATTTTCAACATATCTTTTTATTCAAAAGTAGAAATGTAGAAATTCAGAAATGTTCACTATTTATCGTACAAAGTATATAGGGCTTAAGTGGTTAAGATATGGTTCTCCCTGTTTTTATTTGACAAATGGAACCCTGGGCTGATGACCACAGGCATCACACCACGATAGTGCCACTAGTATTGTACTCCATAGCTGGGTGGTTATCACCATCAGCCTGACATTTTAGTTCCTTACATCTCTTTCTTGTAAGCTCACCGGCATTCAGTGGAACAGAGAACACACAGCAAGCCAAGAACAGAGCAGTGGAAGAGAAGCCAACAGGCAAACTTCTGACAAGACAGACAGAGCACTCACAGGGGATATTAACAGCACATGAATAATTAATCTGGAAAGTTGAACAGCATTATGCAGATCTCACACAGAATGCGACAAGGACAAGGAGGCAGAAGAGTGCGACAGGGAGACCAGAGACAAGAGTGTGTGAAAGGGGGGCACACATTTACATAGTTTTACTTTGTATACAAAATACCAAAGGCAACAGCAGCCCCCATGCAACAAGACAGTCAGGGTGCGCTCGCTTTGCAAACCGCGGCGGTCTGGAAGGGAGGAGTCATCCTATCAAGCCCAATGGAGAATGGAGAATGGAACTCCGCCCGCCCAGAACACTCAAGGTTTCTCATCGAGCACACCCCTCAAAAGAATGTGCCTCTTGTCAGAAGCTCATGTGTATAAGGCTTCAGGATACAGTAGAAAAAGACAGAGATACAAGACGTTGTGTGGCCATTTTGCTCACACTTCATACTCTGCCCGAGTATGAAGTACAAGCAAAATGGCCACCGTGTGAATATGGTCTGGGATGCTGTGATTTGCACACACCATACAGCTCCAACTCTGAGTCCCCACACATCAGTGTCCCCTCCTAATCCAATGCCCCCATACAGTACATCGTGATTAAGATGCGTTCATTCAACACTGCAAAAGCAGAGCAAGTCAAGCAGCCGGCTACATTTGGGCTTCCAGTATATGAGAGATATATTTCTAATAGAAGATGTATCATTATGTAACTAAATACATGTTTTAGGGCTGCACAACTATGGTCAGCTTTAGGCCTGGCTCATGGAAGCGGAAGCCCCTGCCATGCATAGTCCACCATGGGCATGGTTGGAGGTGCGCCAGTCCTAGCAGGAAGACCATCCTTCTGCATGAATAATAACACAGATTATTTTTCGCTTAATATTGTAATTATAAATGTAATCATGCTTATTGGAAATGTTGATTATGTATGGGTGGGGAAATGTTTTTCTTCCATTGTTGTCTTTGTTGTTCATTTAGAACCACATCCATATCTTTGGTCAAATGGTATGTAATGACCGGATGTGAGCCTGATGGCTGGGGAGGTGAATTGTACAATGTTCTGGTTGCTGAGGAGACAAGGGCAAGGACCAACAGCTGACAAAGAAGATTCATTAATTAGCAAGTTTCACAATTATGTAACCGTGAAACATCAAATATATGTTTTTCTTATTTTTTCAATGGCTTGTGCAGCCCTATAGTGTGTTAAACACACTGTCATCAAGCATAATATTACATATAGTAGTACATATAGTATCTATTATAAAGAACCCCTATGGCAGTATCCTAGCATTAAGGCCAAACGTGGGGCCGAGCCTCACTAGTCTTTAAGTTCTTTCTTCTGTCATCTGTCTTAGATTTCCTCCTATGAAAATGAGAAGGGAGAGGAGCCGATGAGTCAAGAATGTCCTCAGGGTTCCTCAGTTTCACTCTGAGAGTGCAAAAATGGACACACATGGAGCCGTAAGGATTTCAGTGAGGGAAAGGGAAGAGAGGGGTGAGTGGTGGGGGGTCAGGAAGGTGACAAGGTGTCTTAGATTAAGCCTTAGTGGTGTCTAGATCTATAGCTCTTCAAAGTGGGGGGCTGCTGGGCGGGAATCAATGTCAAACGTTGGCTATTTTGCCAGCCAATCTAGCCATCAATCCTTCACAATAGGTGGGACGCAACCAGGGGGGCTATGGTTATTTTGTGGTCCTTGGCATGGAAAAAGTTTGGGAGCCCCTAGTCTAGATTAATGTGGCTCAAGTGTTTCCCAAATCCTACAGTATAAACAGATCTGGGCCAAATTTAAATTGCTTACATTGTTTTGGGGGTTTTGTCGCCTGGGAATGCAAGATGGCTGCCGTTTGCTCTTTACAGACAATCTGAATCGACAACCGTTTTAGCTGTTGTGCCAGGAACAAAGCTCAATCAGGCCTAATGCAGTTGAAATGTGATTGATTTTAATTCATCTCATGCATCTCATGACATTTTTAGGATTAATTGGAATACATTTCCAAATCTCTTCAAAGCCCTTTCTCTTTCACAGACCCGACTTCCCCAGGCAACAATAAAAAGGAAATGGATCACTGCCATAGTGCATTTCCCACCAACTGCTTTCTACAGGGAACCACTCAAAGTGATGATCCTAAACTGGTAATCATTTCGCCCAAGGCATAGAAGTGTAGATTCTGACTAAGATGCCGGTGATGCTCGCGAGACGACTGACACATGAACAGTGTGTCACTTCTCAGACACACATGCTGACGACGGACAAAGAAACACATGCATGCACCACACCCAAGCCCACCAACAAAATGCACTAACATTAGGCAAGGCCTAGAGAGAGAGAGAGAGATGCACAGTGACACAAACAAGATTGCAACATCTTCATTACTGATGATGTAATCAATATTTTCTCTCCCGAGCTGTTCTTGGAAGTATTGATCCGTCAGCAGAGAGGGCTGATCAGGTCAGATAATCAATAATCCTCCTGAGTTGGGATTCGGGTAGCACAATGCAGTGACACTCAAACAAGCTGACTAGGCAAGCTTCACTGGGAACAGGAGACACAAAGGAGCTCGACCTCATTTGCGACTACACACATGACGTCAGATTGCACATTTATAAATCAGCATGCAGCAACTGCCTGCTCCAAAGTCCTACTTTGCACCGTGGACATTTTAAGAGCTGCAGCTATGAGCAGCTCATCTGAATCTTATTGGAACGACCAATAGTTTTTGGAACCATCTCTAATCAAGAAACACACCCCTGTGACAGTTGACCCAAGTACAGTAGTATGACAAAACATGATCCACAGTGTAGTCTGATAACCGACATGCAGGTGTGTGAACCGCCTGTTCAAGTTTAAAAGTGCTTTCACGAGAAGCCATCTCGATCTAGAAGCAAAGGCTTTCTCGTTGACAAATACATAGATGTGAATAGCTAGACAGGTCTGCCCTAATGTGTGGGCGACATAGACAAGAGAGTGTACTATTGAGACCTATAGAGAGAGCCATGACAGTAAATAAGCCAGTCTCCATTCAAAGGTCTTAAAACATAGTGCTTTCCTATGTACTCCCTGGCTAGGATCCCTAAACCTCCACACTTGCATACTACTACTGTAAAAAGCATCGCAATTACATTCTCTAGACAGCCATGGTTAAAACTGCATGGGTTGCTGCTAAATGGGCAACAGTATACGCTACTGTGGATGGACATAGGGACAAACACACCCTCTCCTGTCTCCTGTCCTGTCCTCAACAGCTGAACAGAGAGATATGTTCAATTCAAGTTCAGCCCTTAGTCTTTGGAGTCCCAATATTTGGTTTCCGCCTTTAACCTTCATCGCAGCTTAATCCGATTGTAAAGACCCCGTAGCCATGTGGCGTTTCACAGATCGTCACACACAACCGCACCGTACTCAGTACTACAGTGCTGTTTCGTCATACTCTTGTTTGCAAGAGAGAATGACTTCAGTCAGACTAAAAGCCAGAAAGTCAGCCAACGGTGATAGATGGAGAAAAAAAGTCTCTGCTTAGGCGAAACGCCCATGCAGCACCTGGAGAAATCTAAGGCCTGATTTATCTGAAGAAGAGAGCGGAGAGAGGTGATGAGCAGGACTTAGAGTCCCTGTCACCACTGCGGTCGTCTTCCCCCCACCTGCTGTTGTGGCTGGCGGCGTGGCAATGGTTGGTGCTGGCCTGGCACTGTCCGGTCATTTGTCCCAGCACGTGGGCCAGGCGGGTACAGCCGCTCTGGCCATGTTGGTAGCAGCACAGGGACTCCATACAGCTGAGGGACTGCGCCTGGGCGGCTGGTAGAGACTGCAGTGAGGAAGGGCAGGAGAGGAAACAAGTGAGTTTGAGGAAAGTACAGGTGGAGGGATGGGACAAAAGAAAGAAGGCATGGAATAAAGCAAAAGAAAAAGGGGGGGAGGGGCAACAGAGACAATTACAATCCATGGACTCACTGCAAAATGGTAATGAATAGGATGGCGGCAACGGAGACTGGAAAACAGCCAAATGAACAGGATGGTAACATACATGCCATTATTGCCATACAAACACTGACACATTCAATTTGTGAAATTAAGTGAGAACATTTCCAAATCAAACAAATCTAAATAATAAAACAACTATAGGCAATTGAGAAAATATGGCAAGTCAAATGGAAAATCAAGGTGATTTGCCATCATGGCACTGTACTTTGATGTCATTATATAAAGCAGAACAGAACAGCTACCTCGGCCCTGCTGCACTGGGTAATGCCAACAGATGGGAGACTACAGCCACAGTCCTCAGTTAACCGAACACAGGTTTCCCCAGCCAAGGCAGGAGTGAACATCCTACTGTCAGATTTATGATGAACACTGTACATTGACAGCAAACCTATAGCCATATCAACAGTGATGACAATGGATGAAAGTAAACTGATTTGCCTATAATTAGGAGGACATAATATGTTGCCTGCAACAAAATTCAGCCTAATACAGTGCATTTAAAAAAATATATATATATATTTAGCCTATTATCAAGACCTGAATGTCTTTATTATTAAGCATTTTATTGGTATTGATTAAGGATGTACAGTTCAAGACGATGGTCTACTGTTGTTGATGTCGTTTCCCACAGAATGCTGCTTTTAGTCACATGACATGACACATGTGTATACACTGTATACGACTATCTGAAGGACTCTAAACACAAAGGAATGTCCGTCTGTCAGGCTATTTGAGCCGTGATGGATTACTAAGCAATCGATACACAGCCCACAACCAATTATATCTGCAAAACAAGGCCACAGACCCTTGGCCTTTAGATTCAC
>OOFJ01104614.1:0-11120 GCA_900323375.1 Benthosema glaciale
ACGCACGCACGCACTCTATATCTGGTATGGTTGCTGCAATGTCCAAACCCTAACTAACCCTAACCTCCGTCTTAACCGGCCATGTAGATCGCTAACCCTAACCTCATAGTCTTAACCGGCCAGGCCTCAGTCTTAACCGACCACATAGGTCACTAACTGCAACCAGTAACCTCAGTCTCAACCAGCCACATATAGGTCGGACTAATGGGAGCTGGGACTTATGGGTAGTCCCCTGTCCCCATATGGTTGTCATGTAAACCCACACACCTATAAGACAAACTTTTTCTTCCTCTACCATTACCAGAGGCACGGTTATCATATTATCTTAGACCGTTTTGAGTGTACATACTTGAACAAACGCTCTCCAGTGAACATACAGCACTCAATCCCAAGGACGCAGAAAATTACTCCCGTCATGAAAACAGAAAAACGTCAATAGCTCCACATTGTTAAACTGAAAATAGCATGGCTGGGAGGCTGAACTCATAATGAGGTGGATCGATACCACCGCATAGAAAGCCACGGAAATCTACATTTGCTTTCCATAAATGAATACTGATAACCGTCACCCTCCCGTCTCTCCCACACGGCAACCAGATGACTTGATAGAAAGACATCAGAGGGAAAACACATGTGATCCGTGAGATGGAGTGTATAGACCTTGTCCGTGGAATTATGGCGTTGCTAGGGAACAGCTTTAGTTCTTGTCGAGCTGCTGACACTCACAAACAAACCACTGCAACGGGAAGTAAAAGTTTACCCATTTTAGAAAAGGGTTATATATGTTGTCAAAGTGTGGAAGCTTCCGTATGATGAGCAGTGGTGTAAAGTAACTAAGTACAAGTATGCCAGTACCGTACTTAACTATAGCTATTTGACGCATTGTGAGGTTGTCGAAACGGGACATTCTGCATGATGAGTAGTCTAACATAAGTTACTTTCAGTATATTTTGATGCCAATATTTTTGTACTTTTACTCTTGACTTTTACTTGTAACAAGAGTATTTCTACATGATGGTATTGATACTTTAGTAAAAAACTTTTTGTCAAAAGTGGAAGATGAGATGGACAGGATTTGGAGGAAGTGACTGATGGATGGTCCTGGGTGGATGGATGGATGGATGGATGGATGGATGGATGGATGGATGGATGGATGGATGGATGGATGGATGGATGGATGGATGCCGAGATTGAAAAGCGAGATACGCAATCTCCGGTTTACTTCCCGTATCTGCGTGAAATGGGCAGACACATTATTTGGAGACCAGAAGAATGTTGGAGTCTATTCATTTCTAATTGGAGAGTGACTGTGAACACAGCTTCTGAACCTTTCTTTAGCCCCATGGCCACTGAACTATATAATGGACCCAATCATCACAAGCAAGCCACACTATATTTCCAAGGCGTATATTTCTACTTTGTTATAGCCTGGGCAGCATTCCATTTTGGGTGTATGAACCGGTCTGGAGTGGATGGTAAAATACGTCACGTTGTAGTCAAAGATTTGTAGTCATCATGCAGGAAACCTAAAGGCGGAATCAGTATTATGAATGACGGAATTCTTATGCCGCCTTGAGGTTTCCTGCCTGATGACTTCAAAGCTGACTGCATGACGTAAATTACCGTCCGCTCCAGACCGGTTCACACAGCGATTTTGGAACACAGACCAGGCTTTCCTCCGAGGTGGAAAGCCTGGTGATGGGAGGTTAACTTTGTTTCATATCAACCTTTCTTTATCCCCAGTAACACACTCTTGCGAGATTTGGGAAGATATCTGAAGACACATAGAGGGCTCTGTCCCCATAAGATGTTGACCGATAAATTGAGATTCATATAGTAGCCTAGCCTACGTGAAATCAGTATGGACCTGGACATCTTGATAATTAAATGACAAAATAATGTGTTCCCAAACTTCCCATGCTCAATTATACATTTTCATAATTATAATCATAATGGTCTGATTTGGGAATCATTTTGCAATCGGTTATTTCTCCTTAATGATGTTCACATTCACAACTAGAGAAAGTGCCCTTGTGGGCACAGGTCTCCACCAGGATAGTGTGTGATGTTTGGCAAAATGTTTAGGAGTAATATAAACATCACGTGACTATGGCTATCATGTGTAGCAATCTGCGTTTAATTTGGATAAAATGTGAAGGAGGAATATTAGAAAGTGTGTTTTATATATGTCGGCCTCCAGGTGGTGCTATAAAGAGCAGATGTGAAAATGTCCACCATGTGGCATTTATTCTTCTGCCTAGTGGGAATGTGCGTGCAAGATTTCACATCAGACGATGCGTTCATGATTTGCGGCATTTTGCTTGAAAGTAACGGAGCACTCCTGCGAACTTTGAAAGCCTGTCTTAGCCAATCAGGATGGAGTATGAGAAATCAAACAAACCCGTCTTGATCACATGACTATGGAGAGCATGTGTACTGATTTTAGTGAAATTTGTAAAATCTGAAGGAGTAATATTAGAAAATGTGTTTTACATATGTTGGCCGCCCGGTGGCGCTATAACTAATATATAACTATAGCTAACGTGAAAACTTTGGGGCAGAGGTTCAATTCTGGCATTGAGGGAGTGTGTGTGCAGAGTATTGCTACGATCAAGCCAACGGTGCCAGAGATTAGCTGTTAACAGACAGACGGACACACGGACGGAGGGCAAAACATAGTCTCTCCCCATGCCTTCGGCCTGGTGGAGACAATAAGTTAATTTGCAATACCAGAAGACAATTTTTATTGACTATGTCACAATGTCTAAACTTTGTGCAACAATAGGCTGTAATAATACAAAATCTCTCAGGGAAAATGAAAACCACGCCCATTTAGGTCAGGGGACCCCCATGAATGAATGAATGAATGAATGAATGAATGAATGAATGAATGAATGAATAAATAAATATATATATATACTTTTTATTTGGGGACCCCCAAAAGAATCCCCCTCCCCCAGGTTGAGAACCCCTGACTTATATATACCATTTGAAGGATTTGTGTACTATTTCGCCTCTAGTGGCTCCAACCGGAATTACAAAATCTTTGATGGATGGATGGTTGGATGGATGGATGGATGGACTCACGGATGGACGGACAGAGGGTGGGGTGTACTTTTACATGGAAACAGTCAAGGAGGAGGGGCACAGAAAAAGAAAAAAAATAACTGACAAGGTCAAGCACGCCGAGGCGAGAGAGAAGACAGCTATAGTCGCTCATGATGCTCGCTAATGGTGGAAGATGGCTCCTGTCAAAGTCAATAATGGAGAGCTTACAAAAGCCGCTGTGAGGCATTTGTTCTTATTATTGAATTGTTTGAAATAACAGCTGCTTCCATGATGGTGCAAATAGTTCAACTTGCCATCGTTCTTCTTGTCTTTTATCTTGAAACACAGCTTTAATACAGCACAGGCGAGCAGTTTGTGTGCGTGCGTGCGTGCGTGCGTGCGTGCGTGCGTGCGTGCGTGCGTGCGTGCGTGCGTGAATCTTGCATGTGTCTTGTGCACACCTACTGCATACTGCCATTAGATGACAGATCCTAAATATTAAACTTAGGATCTGTCTAAGCAACATGCATCTAAATAACATTCTGTACATTTGTGGGCAACAACAAACGAATCCAAGTAACAAAAACATTAGAACAAGTGACGAAGATGTAGCATATCTGCATAGTAGAACTAGAATCCTTCGATGAAATACCACCGAAGGGGTGGAGAAAGTGGCACTCCAAAATGGACATTCTTCTATTTATTGAGAGCGCTGCCGTGTTTCGGCCTCAGCCGATTAAAAAGAGAGACGTGCTAGTCAGCGAGGTGCAGTCTGAAGAGTCAAGCAGCCAAGAGTCTTTGGCGGAAAATTGGGGAGTGAGACTGTCTGCGGTTCTGATTGCAATCAACGGTGAGTTTATTCCACAGTTTGGGAGCCAGAAGGGATAGAAGAGTCTGGGGCGTGCAGTGTTTTAGAGAAGGTTCAGCTGATCTAATGCAGTGGTTCTCAACCCTTTCAGTCTGTGACCTTCAAAATAATCATAATTTGAACTGGGGAGCATTACATTTAGTTTGACTTCGTTTGGCAGATAAGTAGTAGCTTGTAGATCTGCCATTTTCACATTGTTTGCCTCTTATATTATTTGACAATTAGGCCAATGTTTGAGAGGAGTTTTTAGTTTGTTGATTACTTTGATGCAGTTTTTTCATTGTTTTCATTTATTTTATTTGTTAAAAAGATCTTAAAAGTCCTTAAGGATGATATGACATTTCTGGCTGATATCAAAATTTGTAATTTGTAATGATCTTATAATTTTAATTAGAAGATCCTGTATGAGGGAATATCAAGGGTGAGCCAGAAAATAGCAGCCAGGAGAATGAGACCAGCAGGACACTGCCAGAGACACCAAGAGCTGCCAGCCAGCAAATGCCTGCAGTGGGAGCCAACACACAGGCATCGATCACGAGGATGTCACACACAAACATACATGGATGTACTCAAGAATGACTGGAGCGCAAAGTACCAACAAACCGGTGTAAAGATGTATGGAGAACCGGAATGACCGAAAGAGACAATGGAGGGCTCCTCTGAGGACGACCTATATAGATATATTATCCGCTGTCGAAAATGTTGACTACGGTCACTAGTAGAAGTAAGTGTTTTCGAGCAGCTGGCAAAAAAGAATAACCATTTTGTCCATTCTGAAAAAGGCAAATTCTGTATTTATACTGAATTTGAAAAAGCAATGCTTCTTAAATCCAAAACTAGGGATGAACCAATATTGAAATCTTGGCCCATATCCCAACATAGGCAGCTTAAATGTAGTATTTTTTTATTTAAAAATGTTTCAACTAGTTGACCCTTTGAAAGCTTCCCCAGAAAACACTGATATTGCAGCCTTCATCTTCACTAAAGGCTTAAATTCAGGTTTTAATTTTTCAACATAATTATTATGAAATTAAATATCGGCTAAAACCAATTATTTTGATATCGGTTCGATATCGCTATTTTAAGGCCAACATCAACAGTTACTCATATATGATGACGATAAATTGTCCATCCCTCCCTATAATATCTGAATGATATTTCTGTATCAGTGAGACCTGCAGTTGTTGCAGTTGAGAGTAAGGTCTACCTGTGACATGGTGCTTTAGGCTGCTGAGATGCATCCGTCCGTGTCAGTGTCAGAATAGATATAGGTTAAGTACACAAATAGAATGAAGCCACAGTGAGAAACAATGTGTGTCACATTGGATGTCAGTGTCAGTTTGTCGTGGTGCAAAGTAACATTTACACAGGTACTGTACTTAAGTACAATTTTTCCCCACCACAGGTGGTGTTGAGGATTAGGTCAGAGGCTAAAGAGAGTGGCTTGTTCCAATGTATGTCCGTCTGCATTTTGTTGCAATATAATGCACATCATTCATGCTTCAAGATATTGTTTTGCGTTTCTGAGGTTGTGCTGACAGATTTCCACGACACTGTCCATATCTGCGGCAATGCGATTTGTTTCCAAAGCAGTTGGTGTACATTTTGCCTTTTTTGTTTAGCTGGCTGTTATACTAGCTGGTGTTCTAGCATCTAACTTGCATTTGGTTGCTGTCGGGCAGAAACAGGCAGAGATCTCATCATCTAGCTGGCACTGCAAGACAAGTCAGTGACAGACTTGTTTGTAGGGCTGGCAGCACTGCTGCAGTCCAGTGTCCAGCCCAAAAATAACAGGCCACATTGTCCTCAGCCAGTGATTCAGTGATTTGTAATTTCAACGACCCCCAGGACCCCAATTTGATATGCATATTATTTTGTTTTCTTTGGGACCAAAAACTACATTGTAAACTCATTCAAATCCTCATTAAAAAAGGAAAGAAAAGGGAAACCATAACTGCCAGTGATGATAAAATGTCCACTGTGAAATGGACACTTCGCCCCTGGTCATATTCGACACATAATTGCTGGCCTGGGACGGAATTGAACTTGGAACTCTAATATGGTTATTACGATTCTGCTTAATACTGGTGGAGACGCAAGCCGGTTCACGGCTGGTTGACTGAAAGCACCTATAAATCCAAGAGTCTGGAATGGACCCAGTTCTAGTGGTTTTGGTGGAAACTGCTGTCGTTCCACCGACATTGCCAAAAACGGTATACATGAACAACCTTTCATGTTCTGGATGTTTCATTTTTGTCTTCACCCTACAAAAATATAAATGACTAATTTAGAGACTAAATGTGCCTTTAGTTATGTGGCAACGTATGAATAAGTGAGAGAATAAAAGCACAGCAAGGGACTAGACGAGGGAGGGAGGTAGACCGTTATTGACGTAAACACACTGTGGCAGACCGTAGCGCTATATGACTCAGTATATAAACGTGTGTGTGTGTGTTCTGTGTGTGTGTGTGTGTGTGTGTGTGTGTGTGTGTGTGTGTGTGGGTGTGTGTGTGTGTGTGTGTGTGTGTGTGGGTGTGTGTGTGTGTGTGTGTGTGTGTGTGTGTGTGTGTGATAGAGAGAGAGAGATTTGGGTTCCTGCCAGGGAAATTAAAATCAAAGAAGAGCAAACGACAGATATTCACCCAGAAGTACACCCCAGGCACAATTAAGGTATAGATTTTTAGGCAATATGCCTACTGGGTTTGCTAGGGGAATTTAATAGAGTGCATTCGCATCCGCGGGTGGGCACCCTCCTCTACTTTTAGAAATAAATGAATGTGATACTGGCTCTGGTCTGTCGAAAAGCTGCTGCAGTTATAGACTGAATCATCTGACTCGTCAATGATGACAGTTTTTTTTTTTTTTTTTTTCGGGGGAGATATTGGAGGATTTGTTAAGCGACTGTGAGGAGTTAAGGGAGGAAATGAAAACTCTACGCATTCCTGACCACAACGTTCAAATGATAGGGCAGAGCCTTACGGGAGGGTGGATATGCTCCCACAGCAGTGGTACAGTGGAAAGTAGAGTACTGCACTTGAGTACAATTTTAGGTAGGTAAGGTATTTGCACTTGATTTGAGTATTTTCCAATTCCCAATAGTTTTACTTCTACTGTGCTACATCTCAGATCCAAATATTGTACTTTTACTCCACTACATTCTTTTGAAAACTTGAGTTACTAGTTACTTCCACTTCAGACACATTTCGGGCATTTGAACACACATTGTGTGAGGTTGTAGGTCCATTTTCAAAAGATTTATATATATTTGAAAACTTGAAATGGGACATTTGGCACAATTGAAGCCATTTATATTTTCACTCAAGCTCAACTCAAGGAACTCAAGGAATTTTACTATTTCCACATGCCAGTAATACTTTAACCTTATAAGTAAAACATTTAGTGATTTTTCCACCACTGTCCCTCAGCCCTATGTTAACCCAAACCCCCAACCCCCAGATGATCAAGAACAATGGTCAACTCATTGCAACGTGTCTTAACTTTCTAAGTTTCTAATAATCTGCTATTATTGGCATGGAACAGTGGCATGGAACTAAGCATAAATCATGGGATTACACACCGGGAGTGTGAAAGTGACATAAAGTGAAGTGGTATGAGTACAACAGCACACTGAGTGCGATAATTACGAAGCGATGACGCAACAGTAATTTATTTATTTTCCGAAACAAGTCGACTTTTTCAGAGCAAATAAAACGTTCAGCCTGAATGAATTCTGCAAATGACATGAAATATTTTCACATAGTTTATTTGCGTCGCTCCAGGTGTGTAACTGCCTTTACCCCCAACCCCGAGCTGAGGTGACATGCTCCCTGCGAGCCCCTGAAAACACGGAAACCTATTCGATGTGAGAAATGGGGGGGGGGGGGGGGAGTGTGCTTTTAACCCCTTTTTCCCCTCCCCAATTTATTTGTTATGCCAATTAATTCCTCCCCACACACATTTCTGTGTGTTGTCACTGCAGTCGTATCTTACTGACTCACCTGAGGAGCCCCCACCTGGAGGACATTAGCCTTGGAAACTGATACCGCCTATTTTTGGCATAGATTTGCGCTGCACGTCGCTCACTCTTTGCTTATTTCTGATCGCCTATAGACCTTATTAAATTGACGCAGACACGCACACACGTACGCCCACACACTCCTCTCTCTCTCTGTCACTCTAATTAATTAGTCTCATGTCGTGCAGGTGCGTGTAGTTTCTCCCGGTGGCTCCTGCCGGCAGCTCCCTATGCCAAAAAAAACAGTGTTGGGAACCAGTCTAGGAGGACATAGACTAGAGCCTTCGTCCTACACCTCCCACCCCAACCCTCCCTGCTGACAGAAGGGTGCCGCCACCCCAGACCGTAATAATACAGTGACAAATATCACCCCCGGCCTCACTCCCTGCCCTGCACATGGGGCCAATTTGTGTTCGCATAGAAGACCCTCGACAAAGCCTGCTGCACCTCGATGGATTCGAACCCCCAGCCTCCACAGAAGTGTAGGCAGTCACTGTATGCACAGAGCAGCGCATGTTCGACTGAGTAATAATTTCCACATGTCGGATCTTTGGTGTGCCGGATCTGCGTGTGCATCCCACCCGAGCGCCCGAGCAAACGTTATACATTTATTTATTCCATTAATCTATTGTTGACATGTATATATTCCCCAGGTGCCCACCATCAGCAACATCCGAGTGCATCTCCATGCATAACCCCAGGGTGCTAATGGGTCTATAAGGGTCCATTCCGAACACCCTCAGAGTTGAGTCAACGCGGATGGATATTTTGTTTTTTTTGCTGCGTGAGTCCATTTTTCTGAAGAGCTGGCTCTACGCCCATTCCTGATGATAGTGTCGACCTTTAGCACAGCCACGTTATGAACAGCATATACTGTGCATATCGCTGTCTGGGCAGAAACATTGTATCTCCATATTTCAACTTTGTATGTTTCTATTATTGGGTTCATTATCACACAGACACTGTGAAACCAAAAGATCTACAGACACTGTGAAACTAGAAGATCTACAAGCTACAGACAGACACTGTGAAACTGGAAGCGTGATGCCTTGAAGATCGGCAATTTTCACTCTTTTAAAAAAAGGTTTTTATTTCTTAAATGATAATGTAAAACGATTGTTTTTTTATCTCTGTACATACAAGGTTTGCCACACCGACAGCGCCGATATACGACGCAGGCAAATTTAAGTCATAGTTGTAGGAGATGTTTTTCCATGGCCAGTTCCCCCGCAGCACTCAGATCTAATGAGTTGAAACGAAAAAGGGGCGAGAGAGAGAGAGACAGAAAGAGAGAGAGAGAGAGAGAGAGAGAGAGAGAGAGAGACCAACTGCTGACGTTAGTGCGAGTCGAGCATTAGCTTGGACCAGGCCCCATGCTCGCAGACCCACTTATCTGTAAATCACCTAGCATTCTGCAGACCGTATGGCCAATTATATTGAGCAGAACCAGTGCAACAGAGACGCAGAAAAAGGCAGAGAAGAGGCCAGGACGCGCGCATTTCATTTGCCATGCCATCCGTTCTGTTCCGATTCTGATCCGGAGAGAATTTAGCCGTGTGCTTTACTTAACCTTTATCTATTTAGGCATGGCTTTTTTAGCCTCATTAGGTAATGTCTTTTTTCCAAGATCTGGCTTGTCAATCCCCGCCTCCCCACCACCACCACCACTGTGTACCTCTCCTCTCCCCTCCCCCAATGGTTGCCAATTATAGTCACTGGCCACTGTAAGAAAGAGGTGCTTGCGTTTGTGTGAGTGCACCGTAGGTGAATCCACTCGGGGGCCCTTGATTATATCTCGTTTGGTCCAATATTAAATTGAATTTGTTGCACTAAGCAGCAGCAGGGGGCACCAATTCCTGCCGGATCTCCTTCAGCGAGATATAGCCACAGGGAGCCACAGGGGGACGCCGGAAGAGAACTCGATGGTGCCCCAAAGGGTCACGGGAGCAACGAGAGCAAAGCTTGAACTCTCGACTATACCACCCTCCACCCACCCCAAGGATCCGATCTGGAATCAGGCTCCGCTCGACCTCTCTGCAAACCAATCGCGACCTGGACCCATTTGTAAGTGAAATCCCATGAAACGCTATACAGTAGCCTACAGAAACCACTGTTAAGTTAACCACTTAAACCCTGGGTATCGTCTCTGCCGGGTGGAAACGTCATACAGATTTGTAGCCGTTTGAGAAACTTCACATGAACTTTGCCGTTGGCAATTCTGTGCAGTGTCAGTGCATTGTCAGAAACATTGTCAGTGAGAAAGGGGGAATTTGCCAAGGTGTTATATGTTAATTCTATTCAGAATTTCAGATTCCCTGAATAGATAGAGTTCCTCTGCTGGACACTTCTTTCAGTAGCAGAGCAGTAGAATTAGCATGGTTAATCGGTGAATAAAAACATGCGTTTTCAGAAAATCTTCAGGAAATCTTCTGTTCTGGCGAAAACAATTTGAGGACTACTGATTTAGAAGGCATTTGTGGAATAGGCCTCAGGTCTTATGGGTTAAGTTGCCCTCCGTTCATCAAAGTTATATAAGCCGCTGTGTGCGCCACAACTTGAATGTTGATGCCCTGGCTGCACCAATAGATGGGCTCTCTGGGCTACATTGATACAGTTGACCTCTCTCTCTCTCTCTCTCTCTCACTCACTCTCTCTCTATCTGAGCGAGGAAGACGCAGTTTAACTCAAGCTGCTTTTGAAACAAAAGAACATAATTACTGATATCAATTCTGCGGTGAGTGAGAGATGTCACACACGGCCTGCATGGATTCAACTTGTCTGTTCTGTGTGTGTGTGTGTGTGTGTGTGTGTGTGTGTGTGTGTGTGTGTGTGTGTGTGTGTGTGGGTGTGTGTGTGTGTGTGTGTGTGTGTGTGTGTGTGTGTGTGCTTGCGTGCAAGTGTGTGCATGTGTGTGTGCGCGTGCGTGAGTGCGTGCATGCGTATACGTGCGCGTGAAATAAATTTCATGTTACACATCGTGCTAAAAAAAAGAAGGTGTTTCCATGGTAACAGATTGGGGATGTGTGCGTGTGCGCGTGCGCGTGCGCGTGCGTGTGCGTGTGCGTGTGCGTGTGTCTGTCGCTGTGATGTCATGGTCTACAGATCCAAAGGAAAAGTACTACAGTCTTAATTACTGTAAGTAGAAGTATCAACACTGCAATACTCTGTTACAAGTAAAAGAGTATTGGC